>JAPDOI010000450.1:457500-542222 GCA_029168955.1 Aplectana chamaeleonis
TACCATTTGCCCCTATCTATATATTTTATATTACATATACATTCACAAGGTTGTGTATCCACAACACTGGGGCGGCCGGCCACAAGCGGTAGCTAAAATGTTGGACAGATATCAGGTCAATACTCATATGCATATTCGAAGGTTGGAAAATAGTGTACAATAAATTAACTTTATATAAGATCTGGTTGTTCACAACACTGGGGCGGCCGGCAGTGAGCGGTAGCGATAGAAAAATTAATAGAACTCAATATCTACACATACCCTTATCACAAGTTTGACTGCAGAACTTACAACAAACACGACTAATACAAGAAAACAAAACGAAGTAGAAATTACTGTGTACGATTCAAACTGGCGATATTCTTCTGAAACGGCAGTTTATTCCTGGATTTCCTTGAATCGTGCTCGATCCGAGGTGCTTGTGATCGTACATGACTGCGTTGTCGGTAATCCTCGTTGCGGTCGTTTCGGACACTGAAGCGATTGTAGCTGTCGTCTTTTAGTCGAATTTGTATTGGAGGTTCCCTCTCGCGTTGCGGCTTACTACACTGTTTTCCAACTGGTGTGGTGCCGGGATGAATGCCTTTTGCACGTTTACGTTGCCGCTTTCTCTTAGAGGGGCGACACTTCCTGTGCAGCGGCTGTTGAAATTGCCAATGTGGACTTGCTTGATATGGCCCCATGAAGTGATCCTCACTAAATTTGCTGCCAATATCGCGTGATTCTAGTCCGTTCCGGTTCTTGAGGCCCTTGTAACCATTTAGTGAAGATGTCATCGACGTTGCAACGATGGCAGGGCTGATTTGATAATTTCTTCTGGTTTTGTAGCTGCATGTGATACTCGTAGAAGAGACGATGTAGCCGAATACTGTTGACGTTAAAAGTAAACCAGATGGCAGTCTAATGACAGGAACATTGTGCTCGATGATATCGCTCAGAAGGTCTTGTCCAATGAGAATGTCTGGGGACATATCTGTATATGGGCGGTTAAGCTGGGAAACTGCTATACTCCTTTTCTTTATGAAGTTCTTGTCTGTCACCGAAAATTCAGCAGCTGTTGTGCAGAAATTCTGTCTATCCCTGGTTGACAGTGACACGTTTCGCAGCTTTTTCGAGCAGAATCGGCTCCTCAGAGTTATGCATGCTTCATTGACACTGGAAATCTTTTGCGACTTTCCAATTCCAGCAGTTGTGGGCGCCGTTGAGCTTGTTACAGGAAGCTTCAGCCGATCTGCGACCTCATTTTTCAGGAAGCTTCTTCGAGATCCACAATCCAACACTAGAGTGACAGGCTCATATTCCATTTCTGCTTCATTGAAGATCAGTGCCGATGCTATAGGCAGAACTTGCTGTCTGACTTGCTGACGGTTTTGTGAAACGTTGCAGTGGAGAGCCTGCGCTGAGATTACTTCTGGTTGGCCGACATACTCTGCTTCCGAGGGCCTGTTGGAACTGTTGCTGCCAAACCGACGACTTTTGTATGTATGCTTCTGATGCGTGATATGAGACTGCTGATTTTCTTTATGGATATTCTTCTGTCGATAGTAGTCATTGTCAAACATTGTCTTCATTGTAAGTTCTGTCGTCTCTTGAAGTGCTATTATTTCATCAATTGTTTCCATAATATCGTTCACTCCATATGAGAAGCCGGCTTCATTCTCCTTCTTGATCACTTTGCTGCAAATTTCCCCCGTGAATTTTGAGAGGATTAGACGTCTCCACACTCTGTCGGCGTTCATTGGTACACCAGTGTGCTCGAGGTGTGTGATGCGAGACGAAATGGCTGAGAGAGTTTCACGACAGCTTCCTGGACTCTCTCGCGCTTGAGGTAGACGCTCGATTTCATTAATTAACACATCGGCAATACTTGATGACCTGTCGAACTGCTTTTTGAGAAGGTTCACAGCAATGTAGTATTTTTCTCCTAAGACAGGAATGCTGCTAATTGACGCTGCGGCCTTTCCTTTCAGCGCCTGTTTCAGGAATAGAACTTCTCTCGGTCGCTCAGTTCTGTATCGCTGTTAATTAGGGACTCGAAGACCGACCAGAATGTGTTGAATTCCCGGAAGTTACCAGAAAATGTTGGCACTTCAAGCTGTGGTCGCCTTACTCTCACGTGGCGATTGCTAATTACTGCACTGCCGCTATCGTAGTCATCAGCATTGTGGCTGTTAGTGCTGCTGCCAGCCTGTTGCCTACCGTAATTAGTCGCTTTTGTGAGGAGGATCGATTGTTGAGTTAATTCTTCTTTTCTGAACTCAATTTTGTTTAGCCATTGGATGACTTCTATATCCAAGTTGTTTGCCTCAAATTCCAGGTGCTTGTTAAGATCGAGCATTAGCTTATCACTTTCTTTCTGTTCCGACCGTGATTCAATCCTTTCGATGACGTCTTTGAACGCATTTGTCCAGGAATTCCTTGGATTTGGTAATGGATCTTGCCAGATGGTTTAACTCCACAGTGCGTTCCCGTATGAAGGCTTCACATTCTGTTTTTTCAGTAGGGAATATGAATGGTGTTTCCAATTTCTTCATACCGTCTTCGTTGGATTTGGTTAGCGCACAAGCGTTTGTGATCTTTGTTTTGAAGACTTGAATTCCAGCCATTTTTTTGGTTTGTTTCAAGTTTCAAGGTTCCTTGGATCTTTTTACTGCTTCGGTTGATTCCGCAGTAGGTAACTTCCTGCCACGCGGGACTTCTTTTTTTTTGTTTACCTCAAGGAGGATTTGCTTCGCCTGTCAGATTTTCCCGGTTTATTAGGAAACTGCTTCGCTTTCTGATTTTCTCACTTGAGGAGACGAAAGCTCTGACACAGTCCTCTTGGCTTCTTGCCTAACGGCAGAGTCGTAAATGGTGTCTGGGCTATGGACTATACAATGTTTTATGACCGTTCTGATTCTTAGTACTCGATACCATTTGCCCCTATCTATATATTTTATATTACATATACATTCACAAGGTTGTGTATCCACAACAGTCTCAGATTTTTCTCAAAGTTTCCATTTGGGGGTTATTTGGGGGTGCTGAATACGAATTTGATGTTCTTTTGTCTATTTCCAAATTTTTAAAGTAGTTTTTGCCTTTCAAATGACATGTTACCTACCGTAACCTACAGTAGACCTTGACATTTCGACAAGGTAACACCGGATTCGTGTTCAGCACTCCAGATTACCCCTACATACACGTTTTCAGCAAAATCCGGAGCAAAATTTAAAAACACCCTAAAAATTTCATGGGGAGTAGTACCCTTACCTTGTCGCGAAGCTTTAAAAGCGCTCATAAATTTTTTCAGAGTGGGTCTAGGCAGCTGCGATGGGCATATTCGGACTTTTCGTCCGAAAGTTCTTCTAGAAAAGTACATTTCATTTGGAATGGTCACTATGACTTATTGTGGTTCCCTTGTAAGAACCACTTGATTGTAATAAAGAAAAAAACGAAAACTTGAAATTGAGGTTGAACACTCACGAATTGTGTTGAAATGGTCAAAGATATCGTAGGAAGCTGTGATGGACATATTCGGATTCCACACCACACATTCCACGTATATCGCCAGCTCAATTCAACTCGATTCCATTACGCTAAGAAGTTGAGCTGGACGTTGAGGCGGGACGGTGCGCCTGCTCTCCAAGGGGAATTTGTTGAAAGGTGTAGAGCGAATTCTTCGAGTTTTAGATACTTCCGGGAAAGGTCTTTAATCTCACTCACTATTATCATTCTCTTTTTCAGGACTTCGTTTCGTGTCGGAGAAGCTACTAATGTTAGGGAACAGTTGGAGAACAAGAATGTCATACTAGAGGCGCGACTTTTGGAGTCACAACACCTTGTCAAGACTCTTGTAGAGCAGTACAACATGCAGCTGGATGAGACGGCTCGCGTCGGGGCCATCCTTCGAGATGTCTACTTACAGTCAAGTATATCTTCCGATTTTCCTCAACGGTCACCAAGATGACGGTGTTTGACCTCTCACAAGGGACGACCCCCCGTGGGAGGAGACGTCATGAAAAAAGTTCTCCTGAATTTTGTGTAGGATGGATAGAGTAACAGTTCTGCATTTTCGGTTTTACCTAAGGACCATTCGGTAGATGAAAAAAAAATGCCAAAAACAAGTAGAATTAATGGATATTTGCCCTTTTCGTGAACATTATGGTGGTATTTTTGAGTTTTCGGACGCGAAAATTGGCTGAAACTCATAAGCAACGACTGTCTACCAAGAAGTACTTAACTTGAAAAAATCTAGAAGAAAATTTTTTCCATACCTGTTTTTCACCCTGTATACCCCATGACATGTCTGGAAACCCGCAAAAATTTTTGGATAGAATCATTTTTTTAGTGTTGCTCGATGGAGGGTGTACAGATATGCAAGTCAACCGACTCCCCTTTCCCGAAAACGAAAGGCACAGCCATGATAGCCATTTGGAAAAATAGGACTCTTTACTTCGTATCTTACTGATTTTTGCTTTAATCTTGCTGGTATGCGTGCAATCGACTTTCACACCTACGCAAAGCTTCATTAGACAAGTCACATACAGACAGGGACGGTACTGACCACACAATATTTCAAGAAGAAGCCAAATTACTGGCAAGTGTGGCTGCGGTCTATGAAACAACCGAAACAGAGCCGTTTGTCGCACCAGCGGCAGCGCACAAAAGCTAATGATGTACAATCGCCTATTCCCTGGCAAGGGACGTTGACAGATATTTACGTCATTGAAAGCATGATCTGTCGGAGTCGAGAAGTGTCCGGGATGAGTATCCACATATCCAGAGGCCACCCAAGCGTATGCTAAGCACGCACGAAATACAGGAGCGCAGAGCTGCCTGTATGTCTGGCTCAGAACCTGCGAAAATAAATGACGCATATATTAGAGAACAGTTGGTCGAACAAGTCTGTTGACCTTCAAAGTATTGTCTCTGGTGTAGCAGTTCAAATCCGGCCGCGAATGCAGGACGTGCTCATGAATAAGCCGAATGAAGCGCTTCAAGAGCCTGAAGAAGTAGAGGCCCAGGGACTGGCAAATGGTTGTCGTCCCTGGAGGCAATGTCATTTTTTTCGGGGACGGCCGAAAACAGATTTTCATGGTCTATGAAATCTGGCCAACTGTCGACAAGTATTTCGTTGAGCTGGGCGAGCACCGTCCTGCCACGCATTCTCGTATAAAGATAGGCACCTGGGATTTCAGCATAATGTGAGTAGTTCCGGCCTAAACGCAGATTGGTCGCTGGCCAATGGCCGCCCCGAGGGAACACCCCGCCTCGTTCCGTAAAGATGACGAAAAGTTTATCTCCCAATCGACCGTCGGCATACAACACTGGAACCGTTCCGAGGAGAGCTTCCTGAAGGATCCCCCGAAATGCATCTGCAATCGCATTTTCCCGACGAGTAGGAGCGGAATGATCAGGAGGGAAATAAGTGAGAAGACGGGCAATAACGCGAGAAGGTGACAACATTTTCCCCCGAGGAAAGCAATGATTTTCCGTGACGCTGCAGAGATCCACGTGGTGAATTACAGCTCAGACCCATGGTTCTTGGTTCGATAATTATGATCTCACGCACGATGGTGGGTTATCATAATCATTCACGGGGAATCAACCCTTCCGTCACGGAGCCCAGAATATTTTTTTCGCAGTGGAGCTTATCTCATAATCATTTCTGAAAATGCCTAGGTACTAATGTTACGCAAACGCTGAAAAATCACAAACAGAATAATTTCAAAAAATCAGATCGGAGAACAATGATAGAGAAACAGAATAGTAGAAGCCACTCGCATTGTGTTGAAAATGCTCGACGAGATTCGAACCCTCACTCCAAGCGTTGCATATGAGTCCGCGTCGCTATCAATTCGGCCATCAGTGCATGCATCTTGTGGCCGATGATTTCAAACTAGTCGGAGACCTGCGACAAGCATTGTCGTAGCTCAAAAATGAGCCGGATTCATATCGCCAAAGTTTTCATGGAGCATTCTTCTTGTTAGTTAAAGATTTTTCAGCAGTAAACATCATTTCGTGTGGCTTGATTGGAATGTTTCAGCCAGTTCCACCTGGTTTTCGGCATTTTTTGATGTACCGAATGGTCTTTAGGTAGAACCGAAAAGGCAGAACTGTTACCTCATCCAGCCTCCACAACATTCATAAGAATTTTTTTCAGGACGTCTCCCCCGGGGGTCGTCCCTTGTCAGTTTTCGCCCGAGTGGTTTCAATTGGTCTATTTTGTGATTTCGCTCATTGCGGAGCTTTATCATTAGCATGCTTTTGTGTTTGAAGGTTTGGAAGTTACCTTAGTATTACAAAGAAGAGAGCTCACCAAATCCAAAACTGAAGTGTTCGCGATTGATTTAGCCAGCGTCATTTCTCTGTTTAATAACTCCTAGTCTGGAATTTGCTCCAAAATGTGTGAACCGATCATTTATAGTGTCATTCGCCTGACCTAATTTCTAGTGATTCCCTCCTACTATACAGCTTGTACATATGGCTATACACATATTTTTGACCGCGACTCAATGTGGTAAGTGTTGTAATAGCTTCAATTGGCATATCAAATACCTGTGCTATCATCGAGTACTTGATATTCCGAGGGGTATTTGTTCTAACCATTAACGTCTATGTGATATCTAACTCAACAGATTCGATTTGTATTCACCTGTAAAGTTCATTTCTGCCATAGATATATTCATCAGCTTCATTTCTCTTGTTCCGTTCAGTTCTTTCCATAGCCAAAGTACATTTTATGCTTAAGCTTGTCTCGAAATCGTTGTAGTTTGGTTTTAATTCGATTTTTTCCGATCTTGTTAATCGTGAAATTCACGTGGTTGTGGTTTTGTTGTGAGCAACGTGACGCTGTTCGTGGAGGCACCGTGTCTGAGGGAGCATGATGCGACGTTCGAGGCCTTGGAGTGTTTCTCGTTGAAGGGTGGAGTAAAGGCTCCTTATTAAGGTTTTTATTTGTGGTTTACGCGAAACTTTGATTGCTGAACGATCGTTTTCACGTTCTCTTCCTCACGCTATCGCATACGTGATCACTCTGACTTTCTTATCCCCTGCTGCTATCCTCCTTAAAACACACTGCTACCGATTTCAACGCGTACATTCCCAATGTGCATAGCCTGTGCCAACCTTAGTGTTTGCCTTCATGTTTTCAGTTCCCTGTACTTTTTTTCATTGAAGTTGTTCTTGGGGTTTAATTCATGTAATGATTTTCAGTTCGTTCAGTTAGGGTTCATGTTTGCTTTCAATCTTCGATACGCTGGTTCTATGAGAAGTCTATTTGCGTTGTTCAAGCATATACAAGAACATAAAATGTTTGATGATATAGTTTAGAACAGAATATGCGCTCAGTGAGTAAAGGCACAGGGATGGAATGTTCTCGTTTTAAGGGCATTGTTCGCCAAAATTTTCGAATCCGAGTTTCCCTCTCAAAGCTACGTTGGCTATCAAATGTTACTAAAATCATGAAGAAGCGGCGAAAGCGCCTCATTTCAGTGGAAGAATTTTCTGGCCTGGGCTAGTCTGGTAGGATGAACGAGCTTTCGGCGGTCGCAAACTGGGGAATGATTGGATCGAACGAAGATGGAAGGAGTTATGTAAAACTGTATTAGTTAGGACCCAGAGGAAAGAAAGGAGCAACAGAGGGTTGAGAATTTCCAAGGATGGACACACGAAGAATTCAGTCGTCTCAACAAATGGTTCCACTTAGCGAGAGTACGGGGCGCAGTGAGAGTAAAGTCTGTCCGGATTAAACTCCGCTCGCGCGGTCAGCGAGCGCGTCGAACAGCCGTCGTGAAGGTTCTTCCTTAGTTTGTGGATCGATTAGCCGGAAAATAGGGGAATGATGAACAATGTCCCAGCCAGCTTTTTACAGCTGTGGGAAGGTTCATTCAAAGAAAGGTCTTTGCGACGGCTGTCCGACACACGGGCCGACCGCGTGGGCGGACAGTCTCATTCGCACAGACTAAACAATCGTGTACTCGTTTTTTTTTTTCATTTTCTTTGTTATTACAGTGCTACCTGGTAATAAAGATCTATTTTGCGAATAATCTCGAAATTGAAGATCAGCGTAAACGGTGCCTTCAGGAGCATGATCTTTTCCAAATGCATCGCAGAAACTTTTACACCTCACTTACCTGTATGGTGGGCGTGACTTCCTGCCTGAGTTGAGCCTTGTTTTCACTGCATCGCTGCTGTTTTCCATCACCGACTGACCTTGCCGCTGCTGCATCGAACTAATAGCGGCAGCAATCTTGTTCATGGTGCGCAGCCAGATGGATAACCGAAGGAGATCTAGAATTAGAGTTATTAAGACCCTGAACTTCCAGTTCGTGCACACGTGCACAGAAAGATCACAGTCTCATGCCAAGCATTCAAAAATCATCGACACTCAGAGGAAGAAATAAATGCAAATTTACCTAATAAAACAGTTGAACAATGAAAACAAGCACTTCAACCAAGGTTTTTGACTAGAGGTGTACATAAATCCGAAAGTTCATTGATTGAAATTCAATTTCAAGTCAGCTGATGTTCTCGATATTAGAGATCATCGATGCCGATGATGTGGGGTGGACTCGTCCATCATGAAAAGACAAGAAACTTCAAGCTTCGAATTTGGCCCAGAAAAGATATTTTTTCGCGATTTTTTCTTATAGGTTGATCTACTCTATATCCAGAAAAGGGTTTAGAGAGGAAAAGAAGACGAGCATATTTGAGCGCGACCACTGCCTTTAACATCAATCTTGTCACGTAAATGAATCTATGTATGACTACAAGGAGCAGCGTGTCATTTGTTGGCAATCGCCCCGTCGCTGCCTACTTGGCAGCGATTATCAGTGCTGGTAGTAAACCCCCCATTGTCGTGACGACAATTGTGACGAGATGTCGCGACCAAAAGGCTCGAGCTATGGGTTGGTATCGTATTCTACAACACATGGTTCGTGACTGTCCTGATTTGTGAATTTGGTAGACGTGTATAAGGTTCAATCCATTTTAAAGGTGCAATTTCTTGTTGATTCATTTGCTTTGTTTGCAAGTTTTTTTTGTATTCTTCAGCTGGTTTTTTGCTAACACCTCGTAGATTTACCCATCCGGCAGTTAATAAACCAAGAAACTTTGAAACGGTAATGAAGGAGTAAAAAAAAAACTTTCCAAAACGGGTTCAACTCTATCCATGGCTACCAACTCTCACAAGTGTCTGTTAAAAACATTTTTTTTCTTGAAAACGAATATTTTCTCACCCAGAAAGGGAATAATATAGATGAATTCAGCGAAGGATCCGAGATGCTCAACCTACGCGTGGTGGATTGGTGGAGTCGACTATCAAGGTCAAGGAGACTCATCAAACGAGCGTCAACAACTTCACGAGGACTTTTTCTGTATGGGAGTGTAAATGGCTGGCTGCTGCACTCCTTCGTATTCTGCTGTTACGAGCTGGCATTGAGAAGAACCCTGGACAGACGAAACAAGACTCCGCGATATCCATGCCGTCGTTGTAGATTGTCGGCACAACATGCGAGCATCCAGTGCGGTGGTTTCCTTGGCTGGGTACACCTCAAATGTTCGGGGTGAACAAGCTACAGTGATTACACTGATGCCTATTGTTGTATGTCTTGTATTAATTCACCGTCTACGGTTCCTCTTTATAGTCTCAACATTTTTCAGCTTAATATCCATGGCTTGCGTGCCAAACTTATGGAACTTACATTGTACATTGAATGCTCACAACCTGATGTCATCCTCTCACAGGAGACCGAACTTAGCGTGTCCTCCCCTTCCCAGCCCCGCCTTCCCGGCTATACATCTTGCCGTATTCCCCGTACATCACATGACGGTGGCGTGTCGACTTTTGTAAAATCATCTATCCCATCTCATCTAATTGCACTCCCTAATGATAATGTTGTTGAATGTGTAGGAGTTCATGTTGTACTGCAAAGTTGTCCCCTAGACATTATCAATGTTTACATTCCCCCATCCAACTCATTTGATCTCACTCCATACATACATGATGTATATTCAATCCTATCATCTTCACCTGTTGTCATGGCTGGCGACTTTAATGCTCATTCCTCTTCCTGGTTCTCCTTTCTAGATCCCGATGACAGAGAAGAACTACTTGAGCTTTTTGCGGATGATTGTGGCCTGATCCCTATTAACGAGGATTCTCGTACTCGTCTCCTGTCGACGGGCAGACCATCCTCATCGGATGTCTCGTTTGTTTCCTCTTCTCGTGTCATGTCTTGCAGCTGGTCCACATCTGTGGCCATGGGCAGTGATCATGTACCTATTTGCACATCATTGGATCTTTCTCTTAATAGTCAGCTTGCACCTTTTTCTGGCTCCGTACATAAGTTATGTACTTGTATGCTACAAGTGAGTTACTTGTATGTTAAAAGCAAGTTACTTGTCTGCTAAAAGTAAGTTACTTGATAGCTGAAAGTAAGTTACCTGCGACTTCTACGAGGTAAGTTACTTGCGATATTAAGTAAGTTACTTGTGACGTTAATGTAAGTTACATGAAGACTTCAAGTAACTTCCTTTGAAGGCATCGTACGCGCAGAAAACCGTATCTCATTTTCTCATGTTTTTGCTCAGGAGGCTCTCCGACATACAGAATAAGAGTGGAAAGGCTCCACAAAACCATCAACTTTCGCAAAAAAAACTCGCTCTAAAACGTCGCGAGTTAATCACTCCCCACCGGGTGGTGGACTTTAGGACAACGTGATTATAGCATACGTCGTTAACGATGGTTCGCACCTGCTCAAAGTTTGCCAATGGGGGCAAGGATTTCCCCCAATTAATTATCTCTCGCAGGCGTCGCGCTGCAACCAGCTCTTCGGGGCGCGACGAAGGGACGTGCCTTCGCATCAGGGATGGAGGAAGAGTCGTCAGGCTGAGCTGACCCATGCTAATCGCTTCGCCATAGGGAAAGTCAGAGGCCTGATCCTCTCGTCGATTTGGTTGTAGAAAAAGTATCCGAAAGAATGACTGAGTATTTATTGATTGAAAGAGCACATATTATGAGTGCAATAAGATGGTTGAAAAAATTTGATTGATCAAGGTGTGAGATCAAGGTGGAATACTTGATTGATCAAAGCCCTCTTGTTGACCAAAGTTCAAAAACTTGAAATTCTACCCTCCCATCAAATTTGGAGTACTCTTATCCAGCCCACCCCCCAATCGACTCACTAAAATTTTCTAAGTTTTCAACTCCAATTTTGTTATTCTTTGCCCACCAGGGGTGCTGTTTTCCTCTTTTTTAGTCAGAGCAGATCTTCAACTGCTGACCCCTGGAGAGGAATGGCGCGTGAATAAAGACACACCGCTCTCCACTTCTTTTATACCCTACCCTTTATCAATTGCGTATCATCAGTTTTGTTTACGAGAGTCGAATGGGGAGGGGCTGGGCTGTATAACATTATTCTCAGAATCGCACACGTTTATCCCAGAGCGACTTTTACTACCACATTTTTAGTTTACCGAGGCTTGGAGATAATTCTTTTTTTTCTTAAAAAATTTCACGAGTCCCGCCCCCACCAAACATTTTTTCAAAGATTTCCCAAGGTTTCACGACCCCCCGTTGCGCCGAGTTCCAACTCTGCGCATTAGTACTGTATCTCCTTGTATTAAGTTAAAGCGAATTCTTCCTGCCACTCGACTTTGACGATTTTCGAACCTTCACCGCTGGGGCTTTGATCGAGTGCGATATACCGTTCGAAAGCACAATTTCTTTTCTATCTGAGATCGTCTTCCACTTGAGGCAAAGCCTGTTCATTTGCGAAACAGATGCTATAATACAGTGGTAATCTTTAGTACTGCGCCTCTTTGAGTGCTCTTCTTTATTTTGAGGTGAATCACCGAACCTGCCACAATCGACAGGATATTTGAACTGCCTTAGAACTAGATGATAGCTTTTTTTTCCTGACTATCCGAGAAGTTCCGGCCTCAAAGCTTCAAAAGTAAGTATAATGGTAAAGTCCCAACTCAAAAGTATTTTTATCGTCAAATATTGTCGTTTTTGTTTCAAGAATCGACAAAATGGCTAAAATCGAAAGATTGAAGATTACAACTGAGTTGTAGTACATACATACCTATATCGCCAAAGAACAGGCTTCGGCCCAAGTGGAAGGCAGCGTTAGATAGAAATTAATTTGTGCCTTCGATCGGTACATCGCACTTGGACGAAGGGCCAACGCTGAAATGTCAAAAATCTTCAAAGTCAAGTGACAAAACTATCGCTCCAACCTAACATTATCTAAAAAATACGATCAAGTGGCCATGAAGATAATCATTTAGTTCACAAAGGAACCCTTGTGAGGTCTTATGATGTAATGATGTGTTATTGTAATAAGTCATTTCTACCACTTCTGTAATCAATATGGGCGAGAAACTGGTTTCCTTCTGTGGTTCGGTCGTGAGTGGCGAGATGCAGCTGTCTTCATCGTGGAGGGCGCCTGTACAACTCGTCCGAGCACCAGCCCTTCTCGCCGCGGCAAGATCTTCGCTGTCTGATGTCTCTCGCAGAGGCTCGGTAGAAAGATTGCTGTTGGCAACATTGGCGAGGCGCGAGGTGGCGTATAACTACTCCATCCTATAATGGTTTTGTCCTTAACACAGAACATTTTCGTTTACTTGATTTCGACTTTGAAAGCAACTTTCTGCTTGTCGCCGTAACGAACCTCGGTAAAGTTGTTCCTATGTGGATAACAACGTGAGGCTCATCCATTTGTCAACAACAATCACCTATGTATACTGTAAGAACAACTCTATAACAAGCTATCAATCTTATGCTGTCATCTAGTTGTTTATACCGTATTGCAGAATCTGACAAATATAGTCCATAGACTTGTAAACAACCCTTTCCGATGCATCTAGGAAACGCTACATCGCTCCATTGATTCCTAGAGAGAAGAGTAAAGATAGAGTAGCGTACCCTGGGTTGTCCAAACCTAATCTTTTACCAGTGACTAAGATACAATGCCCGCGCGAGCTTTTTCAAAACGGGGAGCATTTTTCAAACTTGGCAAAAAAAACCTCCGATGCTTGTAACTTTTTTGAATGAAGACTTTTTTTTCGAATTCTCAAAGCGATATCATATTCACATATCAAATTCTTAAATAATAATAACCCATGTGTACCAAAGTTCTCTAAAATTGCCTTGTTTTCGGATGAAGTTTTTCTTGCGGTCGTTTTTCAAAAACGTGCGCGATAAAGTGAAGCGGAACTTTGAGTATTAATTGTACAATTAATAAAAGAGCAATCTCTATGTTTTTTTCATGAGTTAAATGCAGGTGGTACAATCCCGAGATATGTGCAGGAAGAATTTTGGAAATTCTTCAATAAACAAGCTTGGGAACTTCCTGAAAAGTCGGACATGTGTTGCGAAAACTCAACCACTTAGAAAATACAATCTGCACAAATCTCGAGATTGTTCCATCTGCATCTTATTTACGAAGAGAATATTGAGATTTCTCTACTACTACCTGTACAATTACTGCTCAAAGTTTCAAAAAGGCGAAATCCTGAATGACTCGGAGAACCGAAAATTCAAAGAAAGCCGAATTATGAATTATTCGGAAAGCCGAATATTCGAAAATGTACATAATCAGTCGATTGAGATCGATAGTCGACTTTTTTCGACTTAACGGAATTTTCAGAAGATTCCATTGATTTACAAGCAAATAGCGCGTTGAGGATGCGCATCAGGGATGAGCCGAACAAAATTCTGAGAATTCAGAAATCAAATTTCGGGCTTCGTCACAAAATTGTTATTCTCGAATTTCGGAAATCGGGTGCGATACACCCGAAATTCGGGAAAATGAGGTTTCCTTAATGCGAAACGAAGAAATTTTTCGAATTTTTTTTGACTAGGTGCCTCCGCCTCAACAAACTCGATCTTTCCGCCTTGCGCAGCACTCTACGCTCTTTTTTGAAAGCGGAACGCGGAAGGCCAAAAACCCTCGGAGCTGCGAGTTTTGGAAGCTCTTCCCTGCTGCGTGCGTTTTCGCGAAAAATCAGTGAGATCGATAAATCCATAAAGTCGATAAAATTTTACGGCGGTGATTTCTGTAGATTGAGAATTCTTAAAAACGCAATACCCTCGAGTTTAACTTCTGATTATTTTCAATAGGCTGGAATCCCATCACATTGTTAGCGTTGACCGATGAGATTCAAAGGTTTCTGTGCGTCAGTAGGTGCGTATGTAGTTTCGTCTGACGCACATCTTAGAGTTAGATCTGTTTTGAAATAAAGGTAGAGTAGGACGATTAATAATGAAACAATGAGACGCAATTGTTTGCATCATTTGTCTCATACTCAAACGTCTCGTGAATACTTTGTCTGCTGCTCTATTGAGCAGTTTCATTTATTCCTAAAAGAAAGAAGGGAAATTCTAGGTATAATCATTCGACCTTTTTTACGTAGAAGATAGGCCAAAGGCTGATTTTTCGATTGACTCGAAAAGTCGAATGAAAAAAATCGGACTATTCCATTAGACAGTCTATTGAAAAAGTCGACCATTCATTTGAAAAAATGAATAATCGGAAAAGGCCAATTTAAATTCGAAAATTTCCAATTTCCGAGTTATTCGGAAAACCGAGTATTTGTGGTGGCTCTATAGGGAGTATTCTGGCTCCCGAATACTGCTGCGAGTGTTATAGCTCGCCAAAAGCTTTATTGTTGCTCACTGTAGAGCGTTGTGGTAGAGTGCTGAGCAATATGGGCTTGGCCGTCTTACTATATCGGGGATGGCAAGCCCGGTATCTATCAAGTGTTTACAAGGCATTATAAGCGGCGAAATAAAAGTGATACTTTTCACTGGTATCCCAGAACAAAGATAGCGCCCAGAGGTTCTGATGGAATACCAGAACAATATTCGAAAAGTCCAAATTCCGAATTACTTGGAATATGGAACATTCGAAATATGGAAATTCCCGAATTATTCGGGCGAAAAACCGATAATCGAAAAGTGCCGATTTCCGGATTATTCGAGAAGTCGAATATTCGAAAAAAAAAGGAAAATGTTAAAGTATACTGGAGACTAACGATGATGAGTCATAGTGGCCAACAGTGACGGGAAATGAAAAGAACCCTGTGGTATTGAGTCTCACAGAAGGTCTCCCTTACTTTCTCGATTTTTGAAGCTCACTCTTGGCCTTCTGACAAAGTGTGATCGAAAGCACATACTAATTTCTAACTGCTGCTGCTCTCTCTCTCTCTCTCTCTCTCTCTCTCTTTCTTCTAGAGGGAAACCTGATAGTCCTTAAAAATATGCTGGAATTATATCCAAACTATCACAAGGTAGCTGAGTTGAGCGCAAAACTCAGATGTCAGGCAGGACTCGAACCTGCATTGCACGCTTCAAGTGTTACAATTACATCACCGACACCCCGTTCTGCCTCACTAAGCTATTCACACATGAACTTTGTGGGCACAACAACAATCAAATCACCCGATGACGGGTATGATCTGGTAAGCACAAATCGGCATCAAACCCAGTTAAGCTGAGGCCTTTTGAAGACAGAATTTTGATGTTTTTGAATATTTGATGCCTTATTATGGCATGGTATATGATATACCATGCCATAATAAGGCATCAAATATTCAAAAACATCAAAGTTATATCCAAACTGTTTTTTGAAATTTTGAGACTGAGATCATTGAGTGCATCTATTCCCCTTCAATCCATCCATCAAAGCTGCCAAAATTGTCAGGACACTCAAATCTTTCGAGAGAAAATAGCTTTGGCCGAGCTCTCCATAGAACGGAGTTTCTGATTTTTTTTTGTAAAAAATTAGACTCTTAACCCTGCTCCTATTCAATACTTGTTTCACAAATCCCTAACCAAGGCAATTTAATTTGTCATGTATTGATCAGCTTGGAGAGAGAGAAGCTTACGAGATTTGATGAAAAAGTTAAATCAGTCGAGTGGGTCAAAATGCCGATTCAACTTTGATGGCACAGGGGTTGAGCTAGGAAACATAATAGCGAAAATGCACACCTATTCTCTGCATTTCTATAAACTTTCGGCTTGAAAACCGGCAGGTTTGGCTGAGAGTTTAACAAAATGTTAAATAGAAAAAATTACCGCTCTCAAGCTGAAGCACGAGAATAGGAAGAAAAAGCAAAAGAGGAAAAAATGAAAATAAGAGCATGCAGAAGATAACGAGCGATAGGAGAGTGTGAAAATCCTTGGAGTAGAAAATCTCCCGCGTTTCGAAATCGGCGCTCGCCGGCATTTGAATTGTCTTCAAAGTGAATCGAAGCTTGTTCCTACCGTTATAGCAGGCTTCGACTGCTCGACTGGCAAGGTGGATTCCGAGTTGTTTTCCGTAGTTCATGAGTGCAAAGTGGGGCTACAGTTGTTATGAAGTCAATTCATCGTTGATAGTCCCCTGCATAAGTCGACACTTAGTTGAATTGAACTGGTTTCAAGCTAAATTAGTCGAATTAAGGTTGATTTTGCTAGTGATTGCTGGGAATCAAGTAATCTAAAGAGTTCTGAGAAGTTCCCCTCCCCTCCCCAACCCTACGTCCATTTCGGCGCGTCAGGCGCAATACATCGGAAATTTTTTCACAAACGTCGGACGTGTTTTTTGCTTTTAACTAATTAGGTGGTAGAATTTCTCTTGCCTATGTTGACTGGAACTTGTTCTTTAAAAAAGAAGTATCTATTGGGCTAGTTTGGATTTTAGAATTTCCCGAATTAGAAATTCAAATGCTGAATCATCTGCGACCTGTGATGGCGCTTCTGTTCCTTGTGCTAGATGGTTGCTGAAAACTTGGGCGGATCGTCATTTCG
Organism: Aplectana chamaeleonis; assembly: GCA_029168955.1. NCBI lineage: Eukaryota > Metazoa > Nematoda > Chromadorea > Rhabditida > Cosmocercidae > Aplectana > Aplectana chamaeleonis. The sequence continues at coordinate 474,281 of JAPDOI010000450.1, forward strand.
AACCACTCCAACTTCAGAACCATATGATTTTGACGCTTGAAACTTCACCAATGTGGTCTACCGGGCTCATTCATGAAACTAAGAATGAAAAATTGAAATCGGTTTTTAGCGCGAACGATGCCTACAAAGTGACATTTACTTGATCAACAACCTCTGACTACCAGCCCAGCTGCCGTTGATGATAGCCTCTCGAGCAGCGACATAGTTAAACATAGGACTTTGCTGCTGCGAGCTAGCGATCAGGCCTGCCACGATGCGATCGCAACTGGAGCTCTTCATAATTATGCGCGATGGAAAAGAAGCAGTTGCTTTCCGCAGCAACTGGATGCAGTAAAAACAAGGCTAGACATGCTGTGTTCAGGCGTTCAAAAGGAAAAGTCGTAAAGTGAAAAAAGCGGCGAAAATCCACATGGAACAGCTACACACATCGCAGCACCGCGCACTGTGTCGTCGCGGGATGTGCCCGATTGGGAATTTGTCAAGTTCCACCAGCTGATTCTTTTTCAGGTTTGGGTTTGTGCAAGCGCTGCAAATATGGCAGAGACCACTTCGCATTGAGAGCAAAATGAATAAGAAAGATTTCTGCGATAAATCTGCGATAGGAGAAAAAGGCATTGATAGAATTGCATTTCGAAATTCGTTCCCAATCTTCCGTATGCATTTATATAAAGCTCATGCAAGATCGTGAAGAGAAGAGTAATTGAATCGTGGCAGCGGTTTTCGAAGCCATTACAGCTTGCTTTTTTGGACTTTGAAGCCGCGTTCGACTCTCCTCATCGTGATCGATTGCTCAATGCTCTGCGAGCAGATGGAGTCCCGGAAAAGTATGTTCGGTTAATCGAGGACATGAACAAAGGAACAACAGCAGCAGTTCGTACACCTGTCGGATTTACGTCAGCTTTCGAGGTGAAAACAGGAGTAAGGCAAGGAGCCGTTGCAGGACCTTTTCTTTTCAACTTCGCCGTTGATGACATCATGCGTAGAGTTGCAGAACAGTTTCCTGCGGATGTGATCCTAACACCATCAGGACGCTCTCTTGTCGACCTGGAGTACGCCGACGACATTGTGTTATTCGCTGAAAACAACGCAAAACTGCAAAGGATTGTGAACCTCGTTTCGAAGTATGCCGCAGCCTATGGACTTCGTCTTCGTCCCGACAAATGCAAGCAGATGTGGGTCTCTCAGAGGCCTTCTACGGGAGTTTGTGTGGACAACGTATCGAACTGGTGGACGATTTCTGTTATTTGGGCTCTTTGCTGAAGAACGATGGTAGTTATGCAGCGGATATTCGACAACGATGTGCGAAAGCTACGTCTGCATTCAATTCTCTAACCAAGTGTTTGTGGTCTACCACCATCGCGAAGGAAGTCAAGTTGCGCGTCTACCTATCCGCTATTCGCCCTATCATGATGTACGGATCGGAGACGTGGGCAGCACCGAAAACGCAGATGGAAAGGTTGGATTGCACGGAGAGGAAGCTTTTTAGGCGTTTGCTTGGATATTTCTGGCCGCGTGTATGCCATAACGAAGACCTTTACAAGGAAATCGACGCAGTACATCAACGCTTGACACGAGGGAGGTGCCAGCATCTCCTAACGCCATCTCAAGCAGCAATGGAAAGTCTGCTCTGCTGCTCGGGCATATACTAAGAAGAACGCCGGATCGTCTCGTACAACACGCTTCAAAATTGCTTCCAAATCCTGTCTGGAAACGGCCACCTGGGCGTAGGCGAAAGTTCTGGACGGATGTGGTTAAAGAGGATTTAAAGTCACTCGGCATCGAAAGACAGTTCAGGCGCGATGTTTCGTTTCGCAGGAAATGGAATAGTGACAGCTGGATGGAATGTGTTCAAATTGTGGCTGAAGACCGTGAAAAATGGACACGGCTGACTACTAGGACGGCACACCTCGGAGGAGATGCGCAATGACCGCGTCAGGCGAAAGCCAACCGATTAAGTCAAGTAAGTCATGCAAGATCTGTAAAAAAGGGGTCTTCCAAGCAAAAGTGGTTTGGTTCGCGTTACAAATGTTTCAACAAAAGGGTACAATAGGAAAGTGGGATGAGAAGAGTTTACAAAAATGAACATTATCCTCTAAAAACTTTTTGCTTTGTTAAAACTTCTAAACAGCGGAAACAAATCGTTGCGGTTCTCTACAAGGAAGCGCTTTTGACTCCATAAAGGACTTTGATTATGTGAAAGCCGGTAAAATATGTATATATTATAGTTGTGCTTTTTGACTAAACGGACCGAATGAATGAATGAATGAATATATTCGACTTCAAAATTTTCAAATAAACGAATGAATGAATAAATTCGACTTCAAATTTTTTGAATAAACGAATGAATGAATATATTCGACTTTAAATTTTTCGAATAAACGAATGAATGAATATATTCGACTTCAAAATTTTCGAATGAACGAATGAATGAATATACTCGATTCTCTATTTCGAATGAATGAATATCGAAAATCGAATAATTTCGAATAAATGAATTAATTTAACTACGGGCCAACCGAATTCAGAGTTTTGCGACGCTACTGCTTTGAAGAGGCAGTTTTCAAGAATGGCATCGAAAGCTTCTGAACTGCTCAATATTTTCAATATTCCGCTCAGGCAGGGTTTATAAGTGGCGGCACGCAAAATCGATACGCATCGTTTCTACACTAGCAGCTGTCTGATGCCACCCACAGCGGTTCTATTCATACAACGCCAGCGCGTCACGAGCGGGCGTTTCGTTAGACCCCGTTCAGAGTTCATTCGCGTCACGACGCGATGTTATAATCAGCCTACATCTCGATCACGCTACGTCGCGTCGCGTCTTTGCTGGGTGTCCACAGTGAAGAGGCGCGATACATTCGAAATGACGTGCTTTCTCCTAGAACAATAGCGGTCGTATAGCGAGATGGGAGCCGTTCGGCCCGCCACGCGCCAGCGATTGCATCAGTGTTACTGTCTTAGTTGGGGATAGTGTTCGCGGAATTTCTGGATTAGGCGTGATTCGTACCTTTTTTTCGCTTTTCGTGAATTTGTTACTTCGACATTGTCTGCCCTAACAAGTATGAGCCGCAGAACTTGCTGCTATTTGATATTTACTCCACCGCTTTGAGTATTACTCATTTTGCCACCTATTCGTTTTTATTTCGTTTCCAAAATTCGATAAAAAAGAACAAAATCCAAATTAGCCATCGTCGACAGCCATAGAAGCACCTTGTCAAAGGTTGGGAAAAAATATACAAATCTCGCTCTATTGAGAATTTCCGTGCTCATTTTGATCTAGCGCATATGTCGTGGTTTCAATTGCCCTATCAATTTTCGCGGCTTTAGCTTTGGCTGCTAAAAAATGCTCAGTCGGTACCCTGGATCTCCATCAAATTTCAGGTTCAACTTTGGAAACCGCAAAGTTTTGCTGAAAACCAAAAAAAGCGTTGGATAGAAGACGATTTACACTTTCGACCAGTATTGCCCTTACCAGAAGAAAATTCCGGTCCGCAGTTGTGGTCAAACGCTGTTGCAGCACGTAATGTGATGAAGTCGTGCTGGGACGAAGGTTGATCGTGCCGGGACTACGTGGTCCCACCAGTATTGTCATCGTGTCGCGTGCTGCCATAGCGGGTGTCTGCGATTGCGGACCAGAGACTCGCTCGGATGAAAGCCCTTTATCAAGTACTCGTCGAAAAAGATTTATTTTTGAAACACATATCATCACTGGGAAGTTGAGGCGTTTCCATGTTTAATGAGGTTTGAGGCTGTGTTTGAGCTCATTACTCATCAGTTACGTATTACGATTAACGATTTACGAGGATTTGAAAATTACGATTTACGCAATTCAAAATTCCAGTTACGCACAGCCCTGACTCACACTAGTGCTGGTGCACTGGCCCTTCGAAAAATTTCTGTGTATGATCCGGTAAAGGCTGTGTTAGATTATTCGAATATATTCGAAGATCGAATATGTTCGAATAATTGTCAGTGTCGATAGTCGATTTCGAATAATAATCGAGTATGAGGTTTTTTCGATAGTCGATTTCGAATAATGATCGAATATCTGTTTTTTTCGATAGTCGATTTCGAATAATGATCGAATATCTGTTTTTTTCGATAGTCGATTTCGAATAATAATCGAAAATCGGGATTTTTCGATTACTCGATAATCGAATAAATAATCGAATAATTTATTCGAATGTTTATTCGATTGCGAATATTCGAGCACAACTATAGTATATATGCATGTTCACCTAATAGCTATCATCAAAAGAGGAGATGATGTCAAATTGTTTTAGGAAACCACTCAATTCTTCGTTGTAAAATGCGACAACGGTTTGTTTCCGCTGTTTAGAAGTTTCGAGAAAGAATAGAGTTTTTAGAGGATGTTGTTCATTTTTTGTACACTCTCCTCATTCCACTTTCCTATTGTTCTCTTTTGTTGAAACATTTGTAACGCGAACCAAACCACGTTGGCTTGGACGACCCCTTTTTTACAGAATTGTTCACTTTTTCTTGATATTACGCAGTAATGTCCTATGCAAGAATTTCTAACAAAGACCTCTTCATCTCCTCACTAGATCAGTCTTCTTTTTGTGGTCACAAGAATCAATGGCCCAACTTGTTATAAAACTATCTCAGAAAAGTCACCCGATGTGGCTGACAAGACCGATGTTCACGTGATATAAGCTTAGAAATGAATGATGGTATCGTTTCACATAATTCATTCATATTGATCACGTCAGCCACGTCTGACTACACCAGGTGCTATTTGCAACCTCAATTTTTTTCGTACGTATAAAACGGGTTGGCCACTGTGAATTTCTCAGCCAACTATGACAGAAGCCTTAAAGCCACAGTCCAACCACAGAATCGAATTTTGGCTTTCCTGCTTATCTTGGAGAAAATTTTACGCTGATCACAAATGTGTCTCCAGAATCGCGCAGAAACCACTACGAACGGAGTTATGGCCCCTCAAAAATTCTGAATTTGAGCGGCGAGAAGTTCGCGGACGAGTTGTCTCGGGCCTGTTTTTTCTCGTTATTCGCAGCCATCGTTTTGAAGCAGGTCACAAAATAAAGCCATACCGAAAACAAACGGAAGAACATAGACTTTGTTGAAAACCGGTCGCGTTTCTCTTCCCTATCGACACCAGAAGCTCGTCGGTGGGCGTTACCCATTTTTTCTTCCGTGGGGGCGGAGTCGACTTTTTCCTTGCCTTTTCTCGCTTATTTGAGCGAATTGAGATTTCGCGCTTGGCAGAGTTGCTATTCACGACGACCGGAGTATAATATCAAAAAGTACCCCTGAGCTTGGACTGTGGCTTTAAGCGCTTTACACAGTCTGCCAGACGTAGACGTCCGGCACGTTATAAGAGTGCCGCAGTGCGAGGAAAGCTGCCGTGAACAACCGTCAGTTCCGACTCATCAGTTCAAAATGTAAGGCAAAACCAACACGTTTTGACCCGTCATAGTTTGCTCCGACGTCGTGTCAATGATTTCGCCGCACTGCGACGTCGGTCGGCCGATACCACAGTGCGGGCCTCACCGACGCCGCAGTCCTATCTTGTAACGTGCAGGACGGCGTCGTCCGGCAGACTGTGAAAGGCGCTTTAGGCCCCGGTTATAGTTGTTCGCTCAGACGTAGCCAGCCCAGTCGATAATCATGAAAGCCTGCTGGCCTGCAGCCGGATGCAGACTCTGCCCGCAGTTCTTCGCTTACGATTGAAACTAACTCATAACCTACACAGTCAGAAACTACCTTCCATTCCACCTGGGGCCGTATTCATCAATGATTCACCCGCGAGGTAAGTGTAAAGTCCTTCGAATTTGGCACTTACCCGGTATTCACACGCTTACTTACTCGCGATTTTCGAGTAAAAATCCAGGTGAAATTTACCCGACGTATGGAGCCGGGTAAATTTTACTCCCAGTCGGCTACAGCTTCACTCCCCGCGGAAACAGCAATGGAGCGCATTATTTTCATCGATAATCAAAACTACTCGTTTCATTATAGGTTATTTTGCCTTTTTTATGATTAATTCAATGTTTCTTTCCACAAATAGAAAGTTATGATCAAGTTCCGCAATCGCGTTCAGTCCGCAAAGTCTCATTATCACAATCGCAGAAGCGAAGCGGTTGTTTTGAGAATTATTATAGTTGATTTTTTTCAAAAACAACCGCTTCGCTTCTACGATTGTGATAATGAGGACTGAACGCGACTGCGGAACTGAACTATATAAACGTTTTTTCATGCGTGTTCTCATTGGTTTTTGTTGTCTGTCGTGAAAAAGCGGTAGACTTTCCTTGCTTCTGTCCACTAGATTTCTTTACCAAATTTTGAATGCATCAGAAAATGCAACTAAAGATTTTCTTTTCGGCTTTATACTTTTCGTGCCAATTTTCACCGAACTCTTACTGAGTTAGGTTATATTGTGCTGAATCGAAAGTAATAGTTTGAGAAAACAATATCCTTGGCCCGATTGAATTTCTCAGGTCATACGTTAATAGTGTAGCTGCCGAGAACGCTGTCGTTCCTTTATCTAATACTTTTGACGCTCCTTCTAGAAAATGATAATCTGTGATCCTAACGCTCGAATTCAATTTATGGCTTAAATACTCGACATTTTCGCATTTCGAACTTTTTTCTGTGCAATGAGTTTGGACCTCAAATCTCACAGTACATTTGTACAGGTCATATTCTCATCCACCAAGATAATTTGCGAATAGTCAACTTTCTGCCACCAATTTCTGCTTTTTCTTCGAATTTCGAAAGAAAAAAAAACTTGACAATTCGCAATGAAGTGATTTTTAGAAGAAAACTTCCAGCAGTATACGACAGAGGGAGAGCCGCCTTTCTAATGCCAAAACTTATTGTGCCGAATAAATAATGGGTTTGAGTTTTTTCTCTGCAATTAAATAAGCACGACGCAATATAGAAGAATCCTTTGGCTTTTTTTCGTCAATTTGTATTACGCACGAAAGGGCATATTTATCGTTGGCCGATCGGTGAACATTTGCAAAAAAATTTACCAAATTTTCCCCTGAAACTCGTGACCCACCAAGAGTAGCTGAGAACTCAAAAAAATCTTAGATAGGAACAAATTGGCGCTTTTGAACGGTGTATAAAATTTGGTTGAAAAACTTGACCTAAAAAAGTCAAAAATGAATAGTGGGTAGCTTTATCTACAACCTAATACTCCTAGAGGAAAAATTCCATCATAGAGTAATCCTCCACTAGAGTAGGACAGCGATTAGAAAAAAAATTGACGAGTGCCTTCGGAAGAATCTCGCTAGAAGAAATTGAATAGTCAGTAATGTTAAATGATGCTATTTTCTATATAGGAGGGGCCCCCTATGATGTACTTCAGAGTTTTCATTAATCATCAAACCAATGCACTTCTCTTTAGGCCCTTTGAATAAAAAAAGTATGAATCGGCGAAAGAGTTTCAAATTAACGACGCCTATTCAGTGTTTCGGTAAGTGCACAATAAACACATTTTGCGCGGGATCTTACCCGGGTAAGTAAGTGTGTGATGAATACCGTTTCGCAGTGAGTAAGTTATCGGCTCCGGGTAAGGTAAATGTAAAGTAAGATTTAGCCGGCATTTCAATGATGAATACGGCCCCTGAGCACTTTCACATCAGTGGAACGAAGCTGTTTTCCATACTCATTACTTCGTTTCCGCCGCCCAATCCTTCGCAGAACAGCCACCTCGATTCCATGAATTTGATACGAAAATGCTCTGATGAGCTGCGAATGGAGATAATTCTAGCAATTTGTTTTCGAATTCAGATGCTGATAAGCAAGTACCGTTTATTGCAGAAAAAATCGGTAGGCTGGTGAAGAAGATTGAGGGAGCACTCAAAATGGGGTTGTGTGAATGACCTAACCGCGTTACGAAACTGAAAAGCAGCCTGGCAACAATGACCTACATAACATCTCAAGCTTTCTGCACGCCATGCTTGTCATCTGTCATCGTTACGCTTTTACAAAAGTTTTGCAAGGTGTTCCCAGACTCCTGCGCAAAGTCTGATGCATCCAGCTTACTATCTCGGACGACTAGCGCAAAGTTCAAGGCAATAGCTCATTTTTTGGGGTATCCTGCATAATTTCTCGGATGACCAGCGACGGGTCCCGAACACCTGCCCACCCTCCGGGTTTCCACGACGTTCCCAAGACGTCTTCAGAAGCTCGAAGCACTTTTCACGATGTCCCGATGACGTCATCACAATCCTGGAGCACTTTTCACGACGTCCCGATGACGTCATCAGAATCCTGAAGCACTTTTTACGATGTCCCGGTGACCTCATCTGAAGACCGAAGCATTTTTCACGATGTCCCGATGACGTCATCAGAAGATCGAAGCACTTTTCACGATATCCCGATGACGTCATCAGAAGACCGAAGCACTTTCCGCGATGCCCCGATGACGTCATCAGAATCCTCAAGCCCTTTTTACGGTGTCCCGATGACGTCATCTGAAGACCGAAGCACTTTTCACGATGTCCCGATGACGTCATTAGAAGACCGAAGCACTTTTCACGATGTCTCGATGACGTCAACAGAATCCTGAAGCACTTTCCACGACGTCCCGATGACGTCATCAGAAGCCCGAAGCACATTTTCCGACGCTCCATGACGGCATCAGATGCCCGAACCACTTTTCACGATGTCCCGATGACGTCATCAGAAGAAGGAAGCACTTTTCACGATGTCCCGATGACGTCATCAGAAGACCGAAGCACTTTTCACGATGTCTCGATGACGTCAACAGAATCCTGAAGCACTTTCCACGACGTCCCGATGACGTCATCAGAAGCCCGAACCACTTTTCATGATGTCCCGATGACGTCATCAGAAGACCGAAGCACTTTTAACGATGTCCGGATGGCGTCATCAGAGGCCCGAAGCACTTTTCACGATGTCTCGATGACGTCAACAGAATCCTGAAGCACTTTCCACGACGTCCCGATGACGTCATCAGAAGCCCGAAGCACATTTCACGATGTCTCGATGACGTCATCAGAAGACCGAAGCACTTTTCACGATGTCCCGATGACGTCATCAGAAGCCCGAAGCACTTTTCACGATGTCCCGATGACGTCATTAGAAGACCGAAGCACTTTTCACGATGTCTCGATGACGTCAACAGAATCCTGAAGCACTTTCCACGACGTCCCGATGACGTCATCAGAAGCCCGAAGCACATTTTCCGACGCTCCATGACGGCATCAGATGCCCGAACCACTTTTCACGATGTCCCGATGACGTCATCAAAAGAAGGAAGCACTTTTCACGATGTCCCGATGACGTCATCAGAAGACCGAAGCACTTTTCACGATGTCTCGATGACGTCAACAGAATCCTGAAGCACTTTCCACGACGTCCCGATGACGTCATCAGAAGCCCGAACCACTTTTCATGATGTCCCGATGACGTCATCAGAAGACCGAAGCACTTTTAACGATGTCCGGATGGCGTCATCAGAGGCCCGAAGCACTTTTCACGATGTCTCGATGACGTCAACAGAATCCTGAAGCACTTTCCACGACGTCCCGATGACGTCATCAGAAGCCCGAAGCACATTTCACGATGTCTCGATGACGTCATCAGAAGACCGAAGCACTTTTCACGATGTCCCGATGACGTCATCAGAAGCCCGAAGCATTTTTCACGATGTCTCGATGACGTCATCAGAAGAAGGAAGCACTTTTCACGATGAACCGATGACGTCAACAGAATCCTGAAGCACTTTCCACGACGTCCCGATGACGTCATCAGAAGCCCGAAGCACATTTTCCGACGTCCCCATGACGGCATCAGATGCCCGAACCACTTTTCACGATGTCCCGATGACGTCATCAGAAGAAGGAAGCACTTTTCACGATGTCCCGATGACGTCATCAGAAGCCCGAAGCACTTTTCACGATGTCTCGATGACGTCAACAGAATCCTGAAGCACTCTCCACGACGTCCCGATGACGTCATCAGAAGCCCGAAGCACATTTCACGATGTCCCGATGACGTCATCAGAAGACCGAAGCACTTTTCACGATGTCCGGATGACGTCATCAGAAGCCCGAAGCACTTTTCACGATGTCTCGATGACGTCATCAGAAGAAGGAAGCACTTTTCACGATGAACCGATGACGTCAACAGAATCCTGAAGCACTTTCCACGACGTCCCGATGACGTCATCAGAAGCCCGAACCACTTTTCATGATGTCCCGATGACGTCATCAGAAGCCCGAAGCACTTTTCACGATGTCTCGATGACGTCAACAGAATCCTGAAGCACTTTTCACGATGTCTCGATGACGTCAACAGAATCCTGAAGCACTTTCCACGACGTCCCGATGACGTCATCAGAAGCCCGAAGCACATTTCACGATGTCTCGATGACGTCATCAGAAGACCGAAGCACTTTTCACGATGTCCCGATGACGTCATCAGAAGCCCGAAGCATTTTTCACGATGTCTCGATGACGTCATCAGAAGAAGGAAGCACTTTTCACGATGTCTCGATGACGTCAACAGAATCCTGAAGCACTTTCCACGACGTCCCGATGACGTCATCAGAAGCCCGAAGCACTTTTCACGATGTCTCGATGACGTCAACAGAATCCTGAAGCACTTTCCACGACGTCCCGATGACGTCATCAGAAGCCCGAAGCACATTTCACGATGTCCCGATGACGTCATCAGAAGACCGAAGCACTTTTCACGATGTCCGGATGACGTCATCAGAAGCCCGAAGCACTTTTCACGATGTCTCGATGACGTCAACAGAATCCTGAAGCACTTTCCACGACGTCCCGATGACGTCATCAGAAGCCCGAACCACTTTTCACGATGTCCCGATGACGTCTTCTGAAGACCGAAGCACTTTTCACGATGTCCCGATGACGTCATCAGAAGACCGAAGCACATTTCACGATGTCTCGATGACGTCAACAGAAGCCCGAAGCACTTTTCACGATGTCCCGATGACGTCATCTGAAGACCGAAGCACTTTTCACGATGTCCCGATGACGTCATCAGAAGACCGAAGCACTTTTCACGATGTCTCGATGACGTCAGCAGAAGCCCGAAGCACATTTTCCGACGTCCCCATGACGGCATCAGATGCCCGAACCACTTTTCACGATGTCCCGATGACGTCATCAGAAGAAGGAAGCACTTTTCACGATGTCCAGATGACGTCATCAGAATCCTGAAGCACTTTTCACGATGTCCCGATGACGTCATCAGAATCCTGAAGCACTTTTCACGATGTTCCGCTGACGTCATCAGAAGCCCGAACCACTTTTCACGATGTCCCGATGACGTCATCAGAAGACCGAAGCACTTTTCACGATGTCCGGATGACGTCATCAGAAGCCCGAAGCACTTTTCACGATGTCTCGATGACGTCATCAGAAGACCGAAGCTCTTTTCACGATGTCCCGATGACGTCATCAGAAGACCGAAGCACTTTTCACGATGTTCCGCTGACGTCATCAGAAGCCCGAACCACTTTTCACGATGTCCCGATGACGTCATCTGAAGACCGAAGCACTTTTCACGATGTCCCGATGACGTCATCAGAAGACCGAAGCACTTTTCACGATGTCTCGATGACGTCAGCAGAAGCCCGAAGCACATTTTCCGACGTCCCCATGACGGCATCAGATGCCCGAACCACTTTTCACGATGTCCCGATGAAGTCAACAGAATCCTGAAGCACTTTCCACGACGTCCCGATGACGTCATCAGAAGCCCGAAGCATTTTTCACGATGTCCCGATGACGTCATCAGAAGACCGAAGCACTTTTCACGATGTCTCGATGACGTCATCAGATGCCCGAACCACTTTTCACGATGTCCCGATGACGTCATCAGAAGAAGGAAGCACTTTCACGATGACCCGATGACGTCATCAGAATCCTGAAGCACTTTTCACGATGTCCCGATGACGTCATCAGAATCCTGAAGCACTTTTCACGATGTCCCGATGACGTCATCAGAATCCTGAAGCACTTTTCACGATGTCTCGATGACGTCATCAGAATCCTGAAGCACTTATCACGACGTCCCGATGCGTCATCAGAAGCCCGAAGCACATCTTCCGACGTCCCCATGACGTCACCAGAGACCGAAGCACTTTTCACGATGTCTCGATGACGTCATCAGAATCTTGAAGCACTTTTCACGATGTCCCGATGACGTCATCAGAAGCCCAAAGCACTTTTCACGATGTCCCGATGACATCTTTAGAATCCTGAAGCACTTTTCACGACGTCCCGATGACGTCATCAGAAGCCCGAAGCACTTTTCACGACGTCCCGATGACGTCATCAGAAGCCCAAAGCACTTTCCACGATGTCCCGATGACGTCGTCAGAAGACCGAAGCACTTTTCACGACGTCCCGATGACGTCATCAGAAGCCCGAAGCACTTTTCACGATGTCTCGATGACGTCAACAGAATCCTGAAGCACTTTCCACGACGTCCCGATGACGTCATCAGAAGCCCGAAGCACATTTCACGATGTCCCGATGACGTCATCAGAAGACCGAAGCACTTTTCACGATGTCCGGATGACGTCATCAGAAGCCCGAAGCACTTTTCACGATGTCTCGATGACGTCAACAGAATCCTGAAGCACTTTCCACGACGTCCCGATGACGTCATCAGAAGCCCGAACCACTTTTCACGATGTCCCGATGACGTCATCAGAAGACCGAAGCACTTTTCACGATGTCCCGATGACGTCATCAGAAGACCGAAGCACTTTTCACGATGTCTCGATGACGTCATCAGAAGCATGAAGCACTTTTCACGATGTCCCGATGACGTCATCAGAAGACCGAAGCTCTTTTCACGATGTCCCGATGACGTCATCAGAAGACCGAAGCACTTTTCACGATGTCCCGATGACGTCATCAGAATCCTGAAGCACTTTTCACGATGTCCCGATGACGTCATCAGAATCCTGAAGCACTTTTCACGATGTCCCGATGACGTCATCAGAATCCTGAAGCACTTTTCACGATGTCCCGATGACGTCATCAGAAGACCGAAGCACTTTTTACGATGTCCCGATGACGTAATCAGAAGACCGAAGCACTTTTCACGATGTCCCGATGACGTCATCAGAATCCTGAAGCACTTTTCACGACGTCCCGATGACGTCATCAGAAGCCCGAAGCACTTATCACGATGTCCCGATGACGTCATCAGAAGCCCGAAGCACTTTTCACGATGTCCCGATGACGTTATCAGAAGACCTAAGCACTTTTCACGATGTCCCGATGACGTCATCAGAAGCCCGAAGCACTTTTCCCGACGTCCACGTGACGGCATTAGAAGCCTGAGCACTTTTCACGATGTCCCGATGACGTCATCAGAATCCTGAAGCACTTTCACGATGTCTCGATGACGTCATCAGGAGCCCGAAGCACATCTTCCGACGTCCCCATAACGTCACCAGAAGCCTGAAGCACTTTTCACGATGTCCCGATGACGTCATCAGAATCCTGAAGCACTTTTCACGATGTCCCGATGACGTCATCAGAATCCTGAAGCACTTTTCACGATGTCTCGATGACGTCATCAGAATCCTGAAGCACTTTTCACGATGTCTCGATGACGTCATCAAAAGACCGAAGCACTTTTTACGACGTCCCGATGACGTCATCAGAAGCCCGAAGCACTTTTCACGATGTCCCGATGACGTCATCAGAAGACCGAAGCACTTTTCACGATGTCCTGATGACGTCATCAGAAGACCGAAGCACTTTTCACGATGTCCCGATGACGTCACCAGAATCCTGAAGCACTTTTCACGACGTCCCCATGACGTCATCGGAAGACCGAAGCACTTTTCACGATGTCCCGATGACGTCATCAGAAGACCGAAGCACTTTTCACGATGTCTCGATGACGTCATCAGAAGACCGAAGCACTTTTCACGATGTCCCGATGACGTCACCAGAATCCTGAAGCACTTTTCACGATGTCCCGATGACGTCATCAGAAGACCGAAGCACTTTTCACGATGTCTCGATGACGTCATCAGAAGACCGAAGCACTTTTCACGATGTCCCGATGACGTCATCAGAAGACCGAAGCACTTTTCACGATGTCTCGATGACGTCATCAGAAGCACGAAGCACTTTTCACGATGTCCCGATGACGTCATCAGAATCCTGAAGCACTTTTCACGATGTCCCGATGACGTCATCAGAAGACCGAAGCACTGTTCACGACGTCCCCATGACGTCATCAGAAGCCCGAAGCTCTTTTCACAATGTCCCGATGACGTCATCAGAAGACCGAAGCACTTTTCACGATGTCTCGATGACGTCAGCAAAAGCCCGAAGCACTTTTCACGATGTCCCGATGACGTCATCAAAAGCCTGAGCACTTTCCACGACTTCCCGATAACGTCATCAGAAGCCCGAAGCACTTTTCACGATGTCCCGATGACATGTTTAGAATCCTGAAGCACTTTTCACGACGTGCCGATGACGTCATCAGAATCCTGAAGCACTTTTCACGATGTCCCGATGACGTCATTTGAATCCTGAAGCACTTTTCACGATGTCCCGATGACGTCATCAGAAGCCCGAAGCACTTTCCAAGATGTCCCGATGACGTAATCAGAAGACCCAAGCAATTTTCACGATGTCTCGATGACGTCATCAAAAGACCGAAGCACTTTTTACGACGTCCCGATGACGTCATCAGAAGCCCGAAGCACATCTTCCGACGTCCCGATGACGTCATCACAAGCCCGAAGCACTTTTCCCGACGTCCCCGCGACGGCATCAGAAGCCTGAGCCCTTTCCACGAAGTCCCGATGACGTCATCAGAATCCTGAAGCACTTTTCGCGATGTCCCGATGACGTCACCAGAATCCTGAAGCACTTTTCACGATGTCCCGATGACGTCATTTGAATCCTGAAGCACTTTTCACGATGTCCCGATGACGTCATCAGAAGACCGAAGCACTTTTCACGATGTCCGGATGACGTCATCAGAAGCCCGAAGCACTTTTCACGATGTCCCGATGACGTCATCAGAAGACCGAAGCACTTTTCACGATGTCCCGATGACGTCATCAGAAGACCGAAGCACTTTTCACGATGTCTCGATGACGTCATCAGAAGCATGAAGCACTTTTCACGATGTCCCGATGACGTCATCAGAAGACCGATGCACTTTTCCCGACGTCTTCGTGACGGCATCAAAAGCCTGAGCACTTTTCACGACGTCCCGATGACGTCATCAGAAGCCCGAAGCACTTTTCACGATGTCTCGATGACGTCAACAGAATCCTGAAGCACTTTCCACGACGTCCCGATGACGTCATCAGAAGCCCGAAGCACATTTCACGATGTCCCGATGACGTCATCAGAAGACCGAAGCACTTTTCACGATGTCCGGATGACGTCATCAGAAGCCCGAAGCACTTTTCACGATGTCTCGATGACGTCAACAGAATCCTGAAGCACTTTCCACGACGTCCCGATGACGTCATCAGAAGCCCGAAGCACATTTCACGATGTCCCGATGACGTCATCAGAAGACCGAAGCACCTTTCACGATGTCCCGATGACGTCATCAGAAGACCGAAGCACTTTTCACGATGTCCCGATGACGTAATCAGAGGACCGAAGCACTTTTCCCGACGTCCCCATGACGTCATCAGAATCCTGAAGCACTTTTCACGACGTCCCGATGACGTCACCAGAAGCCTGAAGAACTTTTCACGACGTCCCGATGACGTCATCAGAATCCTGAAGCACTTTTCACGATGTCTCGATGACGTCATCAGAATCCTGAAGCACTTTTCCCGACGTCCCCATGACGTCATCAGAATCCTGAAGCACTTTTCACGACGTCCCGATGACGTCACCAGAAGCCTGAAGAACTTTTCACGACGTCCCGATGACGTCATCAGGAGACCGAAGCACTTTTCACGATGTCACGATGACGTCATCAGAAGACCGAAGCACTTTTCACGATGTCCCGATGACGTCATCTGAAGACCGAAGCACTTTTCACGATGTCACGATGACGTCATCAGAAGACCGAAGCACTTTTTACGACGTCCCGATAACGTCATCAGAAACCCGAAGCACTTTTCCCGATGTCACGGTGACGTCATCAGAAGCACGAAGCACTTTTCACGATGTCCCGATGACGTCATCAGAATCCTGAAGCACTTTTCACGATGTCCCGATGACGTCATCAGAAGACCGAAGCACTTTTCACGATGTCTCGATGACGTCATCAGAAGACCGAAGCACTTTTCACGATGTCCCGATGACGTCATCAGAAGACCGAAGCACTTTTCACGATGTCCCGATGACATCTTTAGAATCCTGAAGCACTTTTCACGACGTCCCGATGACGTCATCAGAAGCCCGAAGCACTTTTCACGACGTCCCGATGACGTCATCAGAAGCCCGATGCACCTTTCACGATGTCCCGATGACGTCATCAGAAGACCGAAGCACTTTTCACGACGTCCCGATGACGTCATCAGAAGCCCGAAGCACTTTTCACGACGTCCCGATGACGTCATCAGAAGCCCGATGCACCTTTCACGATGTCCCGATGACGTCATCAGAAGACCGAAGCACTTTTCACGATGTCCCGATGACGTCATCAGAATCCTGAAGCACTTCTCACGATGTCCCGATGACGTCATAAAAAGACCGAAGCACTTTTCACGACGTCCCGATGACGTCATCAGAAGCCTGAGCACTTTTCCCGACGTCCCCGTGACGGCATCAGAAGACCGAAGCACTTTTCACGATGTCCCGATGACGTGATCAGAATCCTGAAGCACATTTCACGTTGTCCCGATGACGTCATCAGAAGCCCGAAGCACTTTTCACGATGTCCCGATGACGTCATCAGAAGACCGAAGCACTTTTCACGATGTCTCGATGACGTCATCAGAAGCACGAAGCACTTTTCACGATGTCCCGATGACGTCATCAGAATCCTGAAGCACTTTTCACGACGTCCCGATGACGTCATCAGAAGCCCGAAGCACTTTTCACGATGTCCCGATGACGTAATCAGAAGACCGAAGCACTTTTCACGATGTCCCGATGACGTCATCAGAAGACCGAAGCACTTTTCACGATGTCCCGATGACGTCATCACAAGCCCGAAGCACTTTTCCCGACGTCCCCGTGACGGCATTAGAAGCCTGAGCACTTTTCACGATGTCCCGATGACGTCATCAGAATCCTGAAGCACTTTTCACGATGTCCCGATGACGTCATCAGAATCCTGAAGCACTTTTCACGATGTCCCGATGACGTCATCAGAATCCTGAAGCACTTTTCACGATGTCCCGATGACGTCATCAGAATCCTGAAGCACTTTTCACGATGTCCCGATGACGTCAGTAGAAGACCGAAGCACTTTCCATGATGTCCCGATGACGTAATCAGAAGACCTATGCACTTTTCACGATGTCCCGATGACGTCATCAGAATCCTGAAGCACTTTTCACGATGTCCCGATGACGTCACCAGAATCCTGAAGCACTTTTCACGATGTCCCGATGACGTCATCAGAAGCCCGAAGCACTTTTCACGACGTCCCGATGACGTCATCAGAAGCCCAAAGCACTTTCCACGATGTCCCGATGACGTAATCAGAAGACCGAAGCACTTTTCACGATGTCCCAATGACGTCATTAGAAGACCGAAGCACTTTCCACGATGTCCCGATGACGTAATCAGAAGACGGAAGCACCTTTCACGATGTCCCGATGACGTCATCAGAAGACCGAAGCACTTTTCACGATGTCCCGATGACGTCATCAGAATCCTGAAGCACTTTTCACGATGTCCCGATGACGTCACCAGAATCCTGAAGCACTTTTCACGATGTCCCGATGACATCTTTAGAATCCTGAAGCACTTTTCACGACGTCCCGATGACGTCATCAGAAGCCCGAAGCACTTTTCACGATGTCCCGATGACGTCATCAGAATCCTGAAGCACTTTTCACGATGTCCCGATGACGTCATCAGAAGCCCGAAGCACTTTACAAGATGTCCCGATGACGTAATCAGAAGACCCAAGCACTTTTCACGACGTTCCGATGACGTCATCAGAAGCCCGAAGCACTTTCCACGATGTCCCGATGACGTCATCAGAAGACCGAAGCACTTTTCACGATGTCCCGATGACGTCATCAGAAGACCGAAGCACTTTTCACGATGTCTCGATGACGTCATCAAAAGACCGAAGCACTTTTCATGATGTCCTGATGACGTCATCAGAAGACCGAAGCACTTTTCACGATGTCCCGATGACGTCTTCAGAATCCTGAAGCACTTTTCACGATATCTCGATGACGTCATCAAAAGACCGAAGCACTTTTCACGATGTCCCGATGACGTCATCAAAAGCCTGAGCACTTTCCACGACTTCCCGATAACGTCATCAGAAGCCCGAAGCACTTTTCACGATGTCCCGATGACGTCATCAGAATCCTGAAGCACTTTTCACGATGTCCCGATGACGTCACCAGAATCCTGAAGCACTTTTCACGATGTCCCGATGACGTGGTCAGAAGCCCGAAGCACTTTTCACGATGTCCCGATGACGTCATAAAAATCCCGAAGCACTTTTCACGATGTCCCGATGACGTCATAAAAATCCCGAAGCACTTTTCACGATGTCGGGATGACGTCATCAGAAGCCCGAAGCACTTTTCACGATGTCCCGATAACGTCAGCAGAAGCCTGAAGCACTCTTCACGACGTCCCGATGACGTCATCAGAAGACCGAAGCTCTTTTCACGATGTCCCGATGACGTCATCAGAAGACCGAAGCACTTTTCACGATGTCCCGATGACGTCATCAGAAGACCGAAGCACTTTTCACGATGTCTCGATGACGTCATCAGAAGCATGAAGCACTTTTCACGATGTCCCGATGACGTCATCAGAAGCATGAAGCACTTTTCACGATGTCCCGATGACGTCATCAGAAGACCGATGCACTTTTCCCGACGTCTTCGTGACGGCATCAAAAGCCTGAGCACTTTTCACGACGTCTTCGTGACGGCATCAAAAGCCTGAGCACTTTTCACGACGTCCCGATGACGTCATCAGAAGCCCGAAGCACTTTTCACGATGTCTCGATGACGTCAACAGAATCCTGAAGCACATTTCACGATGTCCCGATGACGTCATCAGAAGACCGAAGCACTTTTCACGATGTCCCGATGACGTCATCAGAAGACCGAAGCACTTTTCACGATGTCACGATGACGTCATCAGAAGACCGAAGCACTTTTCACGATGTCCCGATGACGTCATCAGAAGACCGAAGCACTTTTCCCGACGTCTCCGTGACGGCATCAGAAGCCTGAGCACTTTTCACGACGTCCCGATAACGTCATCAGAAACCCGAAGCACTTTTCCCGATGTCTCGTTGACGTCATCAGAAGCCCGAAGCACATCTTCCGACGTCTCGATAACGTCACCAG
This sequence comes from Aplectana chamaeleonis, assembly GCA_029168955.1. Taxonomy (NCBI): domain Eukaryota; kingdom Metazoa; phylum Nematoda; class Chromadorea; order Rhabditida; family Cosmocercidae; genus Aplectana; species Aplectana chamaeleonis. Next base: position 493,779 of record JAPDOI010000450.1, read on the forward strand.
AAGCCTGAAGCACTTTTCACGATGTCCCGATGACGTCATCAGAAGACCGAAGCACTTTTCACGATGTCCCGATGACGTCATCACAAGCCCGAAGAACTTTTCACGATGTCCCGATGACGTCACCAGAAGCCTGAAGCACTTTTCACGACGTCCCGATGACGTCATCAGGAGCCCGAAGCACTTTTCACGATGTCCCGATGACGTCATCAGAATCCTGAAGCACTTTTCACGATGTCTCGATGACGTCATCAGAATCCTGAAGCACTTTTCACGATGTCTCGATGACGTCATCAGAAGCCCGAAGCACTTATCACCATATCTCGATGACGTCATCAGAAGGCCGAAGCACTTTTCACGATGTCTCGATGACGTCATCAGAAGCATGAAGCACTTTTCACGATGCCCCGATGGCGTCATCAGAAGACCGAAGCACTTTTCACGATGTCCCGATGACGTCTTCAGAATCCTGAAGCACTTTTCACGATATCTCGATGACGTCATCAAAAGACCGAAGCACTTTTCGTGATGTCCCGATGATTTCATCAGAAGACCGAAGCACTTTTCACGATGTCTCGATGACGTCATCAGAAGACCGAAGCACTTTTCACGATGTCTCGATGACGTCATCAGAAGCACGAAGCACTTTTCACGATGTCCCGATGACGTCATCAGAATCCTGAAGCACTTTTCACGATGTCCCGATGACGTCATCAGAAGCCTGAAGCACTTTTCACGATGTCTCGATGACGTCATCAGAATCCTGAAGCACTTTTCACGATGTCTCGATGACGTCATCAGAATCCTTATGCACTTTTCCCGACGTCCCCGTGACGGCATCAGAAGCCTGAGCACTTTTCCCGACGTCCCCGTGACGGCATCAGAATCCTGAAGCACTTTTCACGATGTCCCGATGACGTCATCAGAAGACCGAAGCACTTTTCACGATGTCCCGATGACGTCATCAGAAGACCGAAGCACTTTTCACGATGTCCCGATGACGTCATCAGAATCCCGAAGCACTTTTCACGATGTCCCGATGATGTCATCGGAATCCTGAAGCACTTTTCACGATGTCTCGATGACGTCATCAGAATCCTGAAGCACTTATCACGATGTCCCGATGACGTCATCAGAATCCTGAAGCACTTTTCACGATGTCTCGATGACGTCATCAGAATCCTTATGCACTTTTCCCGACGTCCCCGTGACGGCATCAGAATCCTGAAGCACTTTTCACGATGTCCCGATGACGTCATCAGAATCCTGAAGCACTTTTCACGATGTCTCGATGACGTCATCAGAATCCTGGAACACTTTTCACGATGTCCCGATGACGTCATCAGAATCCTGAAGCACTTCTCACGATGTCCCGATGACGTCATCAGAATCCTGAAGCACTTCTCACGATGTCCCGATGACGTCATAAAAGGACCGAAGCACTTTTCACGACGTCCCGATGCGTCATCAGAAGCCTGAGCACTTCTCACTATGTCCCGATGATGTCATCGGAATCCTGAAGCACTTTTCACGATGTCTCGATGACGTCATCAGAAGCCCGAAGCACTTTTCACGATGTCCCGATGACGTCATCAGAAGCCCGAAGCACTTTTCACGATGTCCCGATGACGTCATCAGAAGCCTGGGGCACTTTTCACGATGTCCCGATGACGCCATCAGAATCCTGAAGCACTTATCACGATGTCCCGATGACGTCATCAGAATCCTGAAGCACTTTTCACGATGTCCCGATGACGTCAGTAGAAGACCGAAGCACTTTCCATGATGTCCCGATGACGTAATCAGAAGACCTATGCACTTTTCACGATGTCCCGATGACGTCATCAGAATCCTGAAGCACTTTTCACGATGTCCCGATGACGTCATCAGAATCCTGAAGCACTTTTCACGATGTCCCGATGACGTCATCAGAAGACCGAAGCACTTTTCACGATGTCCCGATGACGTCATCAGAAGACCGAAGCACTTTTCACGATGTCCCGATGACGTCATCAGAAGACCGAAGCACTTTTCACGATGTCTCGATGACGTCATCAGAAGCACGAAGCACTTTTCACGATGTCCCGATGACGTCATCAGAATCCTGAAGCACTTTTCACGATGTCTCGATGACGTCATCAAAAGACCGAAGCACTTTTCACGATGTCCCGATGACGTCATCAGAATCCTGAAGCACTTTTCACGATGTCTCGATGACGTCATCAGAATCCTGAAGCACTTTTCACGATGTCATGATGACGTCACCAGAATCCTGAAGCACTTTTCACGACGTCCCGATGACGTCATCAGAAGCCCAAAGCACTTTCCACGATGTCCCGATGACGTAATCAGAAGACCGAAGCACTTTTCACGATGTCCCGATGACGTCATCAGAATCCTGAAGCACTTTTCACGATGTCCCGATGACGTCATAAAAAGACCGAAGCACTTTTCACGACGTCCCGATGCGTCATCAGAAGCCCGAAGCACATCTTCCGACGTCCCCATGACGTCACCAGAGACCGAAGCACTTTTCACGATGTCTCGATGACGTCATCAGAATCTTGAAGCACTTTTCACGATGTCTCGATGACGTCATCAGAATCCTGAAGCACTTTTCACGATATCTCGATGACGTCATCAAAAGACCGAAGCACTTTTCATGATGTCCTGATGACGTCATCAGAAGACCGAAGCACTTTTCACGATGTCCCGATGACGTCACCAGAATCCTGAAGCACTTTTCACGATGTCCCGATGACGTCATCAGAAGACCGAAGCACTTTTCCCGACGTCCCCGTGACGGCATCAGAATCCTGAAGCACTTTTCACGATGTCCCGATGACGTCATCAGAAGACCGAAGCACTTTTCACGATGTCCCGATGACGTCATCAGAAGACCGAAGCACTTTTCACGATGTCTCGATGACGTCATCAGAAGACCGAAGCACTTTTCACGATGTCCCGATGACGTCATCAGAAGACCGAAGCACTTTTCACGATGTCCCGATGACGTCACCAGAATCCTGAAGCACTTTTCACGATGTCCCGATGACGTCATCAGAATCCTGAAGCACTTTTCACGATGTCTCGATGACGTCATCAGAATCCTGAAGCAATTTTCACGATGTCTCGATGACGTCATCAAAAGACCGAAGCAATTTTCACGACGTCCCGATGACGTCATCACAAGCCCGAAGAACTTTTCACGATGTCCCGATGACGTCACCAGAAGCCTGAAGAACTTTTCACGATATCCCGATGACGTCATCAGAATCCTGAAGCACTTTTCACGATGTCCCGATGACGTCATCAGAATCCTGAAGCACTTTTCACGATGTCCCGATGACGTCATCAGAATCCTGAAGCACTTTTCACGATGTCCCGATGACGTCATCAGAATCCTGAAGCACTTTTCACGATGTCCCGATGACGTCATCAGAATCCTGAAGCACTTTTCACGATGTCCCGATGACGTCATCAGAATCCTGAAGCACTTTTCACGATGTCCCGATGACGTAATCAGAAGACCCAAGCACTTTTCACGATGCCCCGATGACGTCAGTAGAATCCTGAAGCAATTTTCACGATGTCTCGATGACGTCATCAAAAGACCGAAGCACTTTTTACGACGTCCCGATGACGTCATCAGAATCCTGAAGCACTTCTCACGATGTCCCGATGACGTCATAGAAGGACCGAAGCACTTTTCACGACGTCCCGATGCGTCATCAGAAGCCTGAGCACTTTTCACGATGTCCCGATGATGTCATCGGAATCCTGAAGCACTTTTCACGATGTCTCGATGACGTCATCAGAAGACCGAAGCACTTTCCATGATGTCCCGATGACGTAATCAGAAGACCTATGCACTTTTCACGACGTCCCGATGACGTCATCAGAAGCCCAAAGCACTTTCCACGATGTCCCAATGACGTCATCAGAATGCTAAAGCACTTTTCACGATGTCTCGATGACGTCATCAGGAGCCCGAAGCACCTATCACCATATCTCGATGACGTCATCAGAAGCCCGAAGCACTTTTCACGATGTCCCGATGACGTTATCAGAAGACCTAAGCACTTTTCACGATGTCCCGATGACGTCATCAGAAGCCCGAAGCACTTTTCACGATGTCCCGATGACGTCATCAGAAGCCCGAAGCACTTTTCCCGACGTCCACGTGACGGCATTAGAAGCCTGAGCACTTTTCGCGATGTCCCGATGACGTCATCAGAAACCCGAAGCACTTTTCCCGACGTCCCCATGACGTCATCAGAAGCCTGAAGCACTTTTCACGATGTCCCGATGACGTCATCTGAAGCCCGAAGCACTTTTCCCGACGTCCCCATGACGTCATCAGAATCCTGAAGCACTTTTCACGACGTCCCGATGACGTCATCAGAATCCTGGAACACTTTTCACGATGTCTCGATGACGTCATCAAAAGACCGAAGCACTTTTCACGACGTCCCGATGACGTCATCAGAAACCCGAAGCACTTTTCCCGACGTCCCCATGACGTCATCAGAAGCCTGAAGCACTTTTCACGATGTCCCGATGACGTCATCTGAAGCCCGAAGCACTTTTCCCGACGTCCCCGTGACGGCATTAGAAGCCTGAGCACTTTTCGCGATGTCCCGATGACGTCATCAGAATCCTGAAGCACTTTTCACGATGTCTCGATGACGTCATCAGAAGCCCGAAGCACATCTTCCGACGTCCCCATAACGTCACCAGAAGCCTGAAGCACTTTTCACGATGTCCCGATGACGTCATCAGAATCCTGAAGCACTTTTCACGATGTCCCGATGACGTCATCAGAATCCTGAAGCACTTTTCACGATGTCCCGATGACGTCATCAGAATCCTGAAGCACTTTTCACGATGTCCCGATGACGTCATCAAAAGACCGAAGCACTTTTCACGACGTCCCGATGACGTCAGTAGAATCCTGAAGCACTTTTCACGATGTCTCGATGACGTCATCAGAAGACCGAAGCACTTTTTACGACGTCCCGATGACGTCATCAGAAGCCCGAAGCACTTTTCACGATGTCCCGATGACGTCATCAGAAGCCCGAAGCACTTTTCACGACGTCCCGATGACGTCATCAGAAGCCCGAAGCACTTTCCACGATGTCCCGATGACGTCATCAGAAGCCCGAAGCACTTTTCACGATGTCCCGATGACGTAATCAGAAGACCGAAGCACTTTTCACGATGTCCCGATGACGTCATCAGAATCCTGAAGCACTTTTCACGATGTCGGGATGACGTCATGAGAAGCCCGAAGCAGTTTTCACGACGTCCCGATGACGTCATCAGAAGCTCGAAGCAGTTTTCACGACGTCCCGATGACGTGGTCAGAAGCCCGAAGCACTTTTCACGATGTCCCGATAACGTCAGCAGAAGCCTGAAGCACTCTTCACGACGTCCCGATGACGTCATCAGAAGCCCGAAGCACTTTTCACGATGTCCCGATGACGTCATAAAAATCCCGAAGCACTTTTCACGATGTCGGGATGACGTCATCAGAAGCCCGAAGCACTTTTCACGACGTCCCGATGACGTCATCAGAAGCGCGAAGCACTTTTCACGACGTCCCGATGACGTCATCAGAAGCCCGAAGCACCTTTCACGACGTCTCGATGACGTCATCAGAAGCCTGAAGCACTTTTCACGATGTCCCGATGACGTCATCAGAAGCCCGAAGCACTTTTCACGATGTCCCGATGACGTCGTCAGAAGCCCGAAGCACTTTTCACGATGTCCCGATGACGTCATCAGAAGCCCGAAGCACTTTTCACGATGTCCCGATGACGTCATCAGAAGCCCGAAGCACTTTTCACGATGTCCCGATGACGTCATCAGAAGCCCGAAGCACTTTTCACGATGTCCCGATGACGTCATCAGAAGCCCGAAGCACTTTTCACGATGTCCCGATGACGTCATCAGAAGCCTGAAGCACTTTTCACGATGTCCCGATGACGTCATCAGAAGCCTGAAGCACTTTTCACGATGTCCCGATGACGTCATCAGAAGGCTGAAGCACTTTTCACGATGTCCCGATGACGTCATCAGAAGCCCGAAGCACTTTTCACGATGTCCCGATGACGTCATCAGAAGCCCGAAGCACTTTTCACGATGTCCCGATGACGTCATCACAAGCCCGAAGAACTTCTCACGATGTCCCCATGACGTCACCAGAAGCCTGAAGCACTTTTCACGATGTCCCGATGACGTCATCTGAAGCCTTAAGCACTTTTCACGACGTCCCGATAACGTCATCAGAAGCCCGAAGCACATCTTCCGACGTCCCCATAACGTCACCAGAAGCCTGAAGCACTTTTCACGATGTCCCGATGACGTCATCAGAAGCCCGAAGCACTTTTCACGATGTCCCGATGACGTCGTCAGAAGCCCGAAGCACTTTTCACGACGTCCCGATAACGTCATCAGAAGCCTGAAGCACTTTTCACTACGTCCCGATGACGTCATCAGAAGCCCGAAGCACTTTTCACGACGTCCCGATAACGTCATCAGAAGCCTGAAGCACTTTTCACGATGTCCCGATGACGTCATCAGAAGCCTGAAGCACTTTTCACGACGTCCCGATGACGTCATCAGAAACCCGAAGCACTTTTCACGATGTCCCGATGACGTCATCAGAAGCCCGAAGCACTTTTCACGATGTCCCGATGACGTCATCAGAAGCCCGAAGCACTTTTCACGATGTCCCGATGACGTCATCAGAAGCCCGAAGCACTTTTCACGATGTCCCGATGACGTCGTCAGAAACCCGAAGCACTTTTCACGATGTCCCGATGACGCCATCAGAAGACCGAAGCACTTTTCACGATGTCTCGATGACGTCATCAGAAGCATGAAGCACTTTTCACGATGCCCCGATGACGTCATCAGAATCCTGAAGCACTTTTCACGATGTCCCGATGACGTCATCAGAATCCTGAAGCACTTTTCACGATGTCCCGATGACGTCATCAGAAGCCTGAGCACTTTCCACGACGTCCCGATAACGTCATCAGAAGCCCAAAGCACTTTTCACGATGTCCCGATGACATCTTTAGAATCCTGAAGCACTTTTCACGACGTCCCGATGACGTCATCAGAAGCCCGAAGCACTTTTCACGACGTCCCGATGACGTCATCAGAAGCCCAAAGCACTTTTCACGATGTCCCAATGACGTCATTAGAAGACCGAAGCACTTTCCACGATGTCCCGATGACGTAATCAGAAGACCGAAGCACCTTTCACGATGTCCCGATGACGTCATCAGAAGACCGAAGCACTTTTCACGATGTCCCGATGACATCTTTAGAATCCTGAAGCACTTTTCACGACGTCCCGATGACGTCATCAGAAGTCCGAAGCACTTTTCACGACGTCCCGATGACGTCATCAGAATCCTGAAGCACATTTCACGATGTCCCGATGACGTCATCAGAAGCCCGAAGCACTTTTCGGAATGTCCCGTTGATGTCATCAGAAGCCCGAAGCACTTTCCATAATGTCCCGATGACGTCATCAGAGGCCTGAAGCACTTTTCACAACGTCCCGATGACGTCATCAGAAGCCCGAAGCACTTTTCACGACGTCCCGATGACGTCATCAGAATCCTGAAGCACTTTTCACAACGTCCCGATGACGTCATCAGAAGCCCGAAGCACTTTTCACGACGTTCCAATGACGTCATCGGAAGCCCGAAGCACTTTCCACGATGTCCCGATGACGTAATCAGAAGACCCAAGCACTTTGAAGCCTGAAGCACTTTTCACGATGTCCCGATGACGTCATCAGATTCCTGAAGCACTTTTCACGATGTCTCGATGACGTCATCAGAAGCATGAAGCACTTTTCACGATGCCCCGATGGCGTCATCAGAAGCCCGAAGCACTTTTCACGATGTCCCGATGACGTCATCAGAAGCCCGAAGCACTTTTCACGATGTCTCGATGACGTCATCAGAAGCATGAAGCACATTTCACGATGTCCCGATGACGTCATCAGAAGCCCGAAGCACTTTTCACGATGTCCCGATGACGTCATCAGAATCCTGAAGCACTTTTCACGATGTCCCGATGACGTCATCAGAAGCCTGAAGCACTTTTCACGATGTCCCGATGACGTCATCAGAATCCTGAAGCACTTTTCACGATGTCTCGATGACGTCATCAAAAGACCGAAGCACTTTTTACGACGTCCCGATGACGTCATCAGAAGCCCGAAGCATTTTTCACGACGTCCCGATGACGTCATCAGAAGCCCGAAGCACTTTTCACGATGTCCCGATGACGTCATCAGAAGCCCGAAGCACTTTTCACGATGTCCCGATGACGTCATCAGAAGCCCGGAGCACTTTTCACGATGTCCCGATGACGTCAGCAGAAGCCCGAAGCACTTTTCACGATGTCCCGATGACGTCATCAGAAGCCCGAAGCACTTTTCACGATGTCCCGATGACGTCATCAGAAGCCCGAAGCACTTTTCACGATGTCCCGATGACGTCATCAGAATCCCGAAGCACTTTTCACGATGTCCCGATGACGTCATCAGAATCCTGAAGCACTTTTCACGATGTCCCGATGACGTCATCAGAATCCTGAAGCACTTTTCACGATGTCTCGATGACGTCATCAGAATCCTGAAGCACTTTTTACGATGTCTCGATGACGTCATCAAAAGACCGAAGCACTTTTCACGATATCCCGATGACGTCATCAGAAGCCCGAAGCACTTTTCACGATGTCCCGATGACGTCATCACAAGCCCGAAGAACTTCTCACGATGTCCCGATGACGTCACCAGAAGCCTGAAGCCCTTTTCACGATATCCCGATGACGTCATCAGAATCCTGAAGCACTTTTCACGATGTCTCGATGACGTCACCAGAAGCCCGAAGCACTTATCACCATATCTCGATGACGCCATCAGAAGCCCGAAGCACTTTTCACGATGTCCCGATGACGTCATCAGAAGACCGAAGCACCTTCCACGATGTCCCGATGACGTCATCAGAAGACCGAAGCACTTTTCACGATGTCCGGATAACGTCATCAGAAGCCCGAAGCTCTTTTCACGATGTCCCGATGACGTCATCAGAAGACCGAAGCACTTTTCACGATGTCCCGATGACGTCATCAGAAGCATGAAGCACTTTTCACGATGTCCCGATGACGTCATCAGAAGCCCGAAGCACTTTCCACGATGTCCCGATGACGTAATCAGAAGACCCAAGCACTTTTCACGATGCCCCGATGACGTCAGTAGAAGACTGAAGCACTTTTCACGATGTCCCGATGACGTCATCAGAATCCTGAAGCACTTTTCACGATGTCTCGATGACGTCATCAGAAGCCCGAGGCTCTTTTCCCGACGTCCCCGTGACGGCATCAGAAGACCGAAGCACTTTTCACGATGTCCCGATGACGTGATCAGAAGACCGAAGCACTTTTCACGATGTCCCCATGACGTCATCAGAAGCCTGAGCACTTTTCCCGATGTCCCGATGACGTCATCAGAAGCCCGAAGCACTTTTCACGACGTCCCGATGACGTCATCAGAAGCCTGAAGCACTTTTCACGACGTCCCGATGACGTCATCAGAAACCCGAAGCACTTTTCACGATGTCCCGATGACGTCATCAGAAGCCCGAAGCACTTTTCACGACGTCCCGATGACGTCATCAGAAGCCCGAAGCACTTTCCAGAATGTCCCGATGACGTCATCAGAAGCCCGAAGCACTTTTCAGGATGTCCCGATGACGTCATCAGAAGCCCGAAGCACTTTTCACGATGTCCCGACGACGTCATCAGAAGCCCGAAGCACTTTTCAAGACGTCCCGATGACGTCATCAGAAGCCCGAAGCACTTTTCACGATGTCCCGATGACGTCATCAGAAGCCCGAAGCACTTTTCACGATGTCCCGATGACGTCATCAGAAGCCCGAAGCACTTTTCACGATGTCCCGATGACGTCATCAGAAGCCCGAAGCACTTTTCACGACGTCCCGATGACGTCATCAGAAGCCCGAAGCACTTTTCACGATGTCCCGATGACGTCATCAGAAGCCCGAAGCACTTTTCACGATGTCCCGATGACGTCATCAGAAGCCCGAAGCACTTTTCACGATGTCCCGATGACGTCATCAGAAGCCCAAAGCACTTTTCACGATGTCCCGATGACGTCATCAGAATCCTGAAGCACTTTTCACGATGTCTCGATGACGTCACCAGAAGCCCGAAGCACTTATCACCATATCTCGATGACGCCATCAGAAGCCCGAAGCACCTTTCACGATGTCCCGATGACGTCATCGGAAGCCGGAAGCACTTTTCACGATGTCCCGATGACGTCATCAGAAGACCGAAGCACTTTTCACGATGTCCCGATGACGTCATCAGAAGACCGAAGCACTTTTCACGATGTCCCGATGACGTCATCAGAAGACCGATGCACTTTTCACGATGTCCCGATGACGTCATCAGAGGACCGAAGCACTTTTCCCGACGTCCCCGTGACGGCATCAGAATCCTGAAGCACTTTTCACGATGTCCCGATGACGTCATCAGAATCCTGAAGCACTTTTCACGATGTCTCGATGACGTCATCAGAATCCTGAAGCACTTATCACGATGTCCCGATGACGTCATCAGAATCCTGAAGCACTTCTCACGATGTCCCGATGACGTCATAAAAGGACCGAAGCACTTTTCATGACGTCCCGATGACGTCATCAGAAGCCCGAAGCACTTTTCACGACGTCCCGATGACGTCATCAGAAGCCCGAAGCACCTTTCACGACGTCTCGATGACGTCATCAGAAGCCCGAAGCACTTTTCACGATGTCCCGATAACGTCAGCAGAAGCCTGAAGCACTCTTCACGACGTCCCGATGACGTCATCAGAAGCCCGAAGCACTTTTCACGATGTCCCGATGACGTCATAAAAATCCCGAAGCACTTTTCACGATGTCGGGATGACGTCATCAGAAGCCCGAAGCACTTTTCACGATGTCCCGATAACGTCAGCAGAAGCCTGAAGCACTTTTCACGATGTCGGGATGACGTCATCAGAAGCCCGAAGCACCTTTCACGACGTCTCGATGACGTCATCAGAATCCTGAAGCACTTTTCACGATGTCTCGATGACGTCATCAGAATCCTGAAGCACTTTTTACGATGTCTCGATGACGTCATCAAAAGACCGAAGCACTTTTCACGATATCCCGATGACGTCATCAGAAGCCCGAAGCACTTATCACGATGTCCCGATGACGCCATCAGAAGACCGAAGCACTTTTTACGATGTCCCGATGACGTCATCAGAAGCCCGAAGCACATCTTCCGACGTCCCCATAACGTCATCAGAATCCTGAAGCACTTTTCACGATGTCTCGATGACGTCACCAGAAGCCCGAAGCACTTATCACCATATCTCGATGACGCCATCAGAAGCCCGAAGCACTTTTCACGATGTCCCGATGACGTCATCAGAAGACCGAAGCACTTTTCACGATGTCCCCATGACGTCACCAGAAGCCTGAAGCACTTTTCACGATGTCCCGATGACGTCATCTGAAGCCCGAAGCACTTTTCACGACGTCCCGATACCGTCATCAGAAGCCCGAAGCACTTTTCACGATGTCCCGATGACGTCATCAGAAGACCGAAGCACTTTTCCCGACGTCCCCATGACGTCATCGGAAGCCTGAAGCACTTTTCACGACGTCCCGATGACGTCACCAGAATCCTGAAGCACTTTTCACGATGTCCCGATGACGTCATCAGAATTCTGAAGCACTTTTCACGATGTCCCGATGACGTCACCAGAATCCTGAAGCACTTTTCACGATGTCCCGTTGACATCATCGGAATCCTGAAGCACTTTTCACGATGTCCCGATGACGTCATCAGAATCCTGAAGCACTTTTCACGATGTCCCGATGACGTAATCAGAAGACCCAAGCACTTTTCACGATGTCCCGATGACGTCATCAGAAGACCGAAGCACTTTTCACGATGTTCCGATGACGCCATCAGAAGACCGAAGCACTTTTTACGATGTCCCGATGACGTCATCACAAGCCCGAAGCACTTTTACCGACGTCCCCGTGACGTCATCAGAATCCTGAAGCACTTTTCACGATGTCATGATGACGTCACCAGAATCCTGAAGCTTTTTTCACGATGTCCCGATGACGTCATCAGAATCCTTAAGCACTTTTCACGATGTCCCGATGACGTCATCAGAAGCCTGAAGCACTTTTCACGATGTCCCGATGACGTCATCAGAAGACCGAAGCACTTTTCACGATGTCCCGATGACGCCATCAGAAGACCGAAGCATTTTTTACGATGTCCCGATGACGTCATCACAAGCCCGAAGCACTTTTACCGACGTCCCCGTGACGGCATTAGAAGCCTGAGCACTTTCCACGAAGTCCCGATGACGTCATCAGAAGACCGAAGCACTTTTCACGATGTCTCGATGACGTCATCAGAAGCACGAAGCACTTTTCACGATGTTCCGATGACGTCATCAGAATCCTGAAGCACTTTTCACGATGTCCCTATGACGTCATCAGAAGACCGAAGCACTTTTCACGATGCCCCGATGACGTCATCAGAAGCCCGAACCACTTTTCACGATGTCCCCATGACGTCATCAGAAGCCCGAAGCTCTTTTCACGATGTCCCGATGACGTCATCAGAAGACCGAAGCACTTTTCACGATGTCCGGATGACGTCATCAGAAGACCGAAGCACTTTTCACGACGTCCCCATGACGTCATCAGAAGCCTGAAGAACTTTTTACGACGTCCCGATGACGTCAACAGGAGACCGAAGCACTTTTCACGATGTCACGATGACGTCATCAGAAGACCGAAGCACTTTTCATGATGTCCCGATGACGTCCTTAGAATCCTAAAGCACTTTTTACGATGTCCCGATGACGTCATCAGAAGCCTGAAGAACTTTTCACGATGTCTCGATGACGTCATCAGAAGCCCGAAGCACTTTTCACGATGTCCCGATGACGTCATCAGAAGACCGAAGCACTTTTCACGATGTCCCGATGACGTCATCAGAAGCCCGAAGCACTTTTCCCGACGTCCCCATGACGTCATCAGAAGCCTGAAGCACTTTTCACGATGTCCCGATGACGTCATCAGAAGCCCGAAACACTTTTCACGATGTCCCGATGACGTCATCAGAAGCCTGAAGCACTTTTCACGATCTCCCGATGCCGTCATCACAAGCCTGAAGCACTTTTCACGATGTCCCGATGACGTCATCAGAAGCCCGAAGCACTTTTCACGATGTCCCCATGACGTCATCAGAAGCCCGAAGCACTTTTCACGATGTCCCGATGACGTCATCAGAAGCCTGAAGCACTTTTCACGATGTCCCGATGACGTCATCAGAAGCCCGAAGCACTTTTCACGATGTCCCGATGACGTCATCAGAAGCCTGAAGCACTTTTCACGATGTCCCGATGACGTCATCAGAAGCCCGAAGCACTTTTCACGATGTCCCGATGAAGTCATCAGAAGCCTGGAGCACTTTTCACGATGTCCCGATGACGTCATCAGAAGCCCGAAGCACTTTTCACGATGTCCCGATGACGTCATCAGAAGCCCGAAGCACTTTTCACGATGTCCCGATGACGTCATCAGAAGCCCGAAGCACTTTTCACGATGTCCCGATGATCTCATCAGAAGCCCGAAGCACTTTTCACGATGTCCCGATGACGTCATCAGAAGCCCGAAGCACTTTTCACGATGTCCCGATGACGTCATCAGAAGCCCGAAGCACTTTTCACGATGTCCCGATGACGTCATCAGAAGCCTGAGCACTTTTCCCGACGTCCCCGTGACGGCATCAGAAGACCGAAGCACTTTTCACGATGTCTCGATGACGTCATCAGAATCCTGAAGCACTTTTCACGATGTCTCGATGACGTCATCAGAAGCACGAAGCACTTTTCACGATGTCCCGATGACGTCATCAGAATCCTGAAGCACTTTTCACGATGTCCCGATGACGTCATCAGAAGACCGAAGCACTTTTCACGATGTCTCGATGACGTCATCAGAAGCATGAAGCACTTTTCACGATGCCCCGATGACGTGATCAGAATCCTGAAGCACTTTTCACGATGTCCCGATGACGTCATCAGAAGACCGAAGCACTTTTCACGATGTCCCGATGACGTCATCAGAAGCCCGAGGCTCTTTTCCCGACGTCCCCGTGACGGCATCAGAAGCCTGAGCACTTTTCCCGACGTCCCCGTGACGGCATCAGAAGACCGAAGCACTTTTCACGATGTCCCGATGACGTCATCAGAATCCTGAAGCACTTTTCACGATGTCCCGATGACGTCATCAGAAGACCGAAGCACTTTTCACGATGTCCCGATGACGTCATCAGAAGCCCGAGGCTCTTTTCCCGACGTCCCGATGCCGCCATCTGAACCCCGAAGCACTTTTCACGACGTCCCGATGACGTCATCAGATGCCCGAAGCACTTTTCACGACGTCTCGATGACGTCATCAGAAGCCCGAAGCACTTTTCACGATGTCCCGATGACGTCACCAGAATCCCGAAGCACTTTTCACGACGTCCCGATGACGTCATCAGAAGCCCGAAGCACTTTTCACGACGTCCCGATGACGTCATCAGAAGCCCAAAGCACTTTCCACGATGTCCCGATGACGTAATCAGAAGACCGAAGCACTTTTCACGATGTCCCAATGACGTCATTAGAAGACCGAAGCACTTTCCACGATGTCCCGATGACGTAATCAGAAGCCCGAAGCACTTTTCACGATGCCCCGATGAAGTCATCAGAAGCCTGAAGCACTTTTCACGATGTCCCGATGACGTCATCAGAAGCCTGAAGCACTTTTCACGACGTCCCGATGACGTCATCAGAAGCCTGAAACACTTTTCCGATGTCCCGATGACGTCATCAGAAGCCCGAAGCACTTTTCACGATGTCCCGATGACGTCATCAGAAGCCCGAAGCACTTTTCACGATGTCCCGATGACGTCATCAGAAGCCCGAAGCACTTTTCACGACGTCCCGATGACGTCATCAGAAGCCCAAAGCACTTTCCACGATGTCCCGATGACGTAATCAGAAGACCGAAGCACTTTCCACGATGTCCCGATGACGTAATCAGAAGACGGAAGCACCTTTCACGATGTCCCGATGACGTCATCAGAAGACCGAAGCACTTTTCACGATGTCCCGATGACGTCATCAGAATCCTGAAGCACTTTTCACGATGCCCCGATGAAGTCATCAGAAGACCGAAGCACTTTTCACGATGTCCCGATGACGTCATCACAAGCCCGAAGAACTTTTCACGATGTCCCGATGACGTCACCAGAAGCCTGAAGCACTTTTCACGACGTCCCGATGACGTCATCAGGAGCCCGAAGCACTTTTCACGACGTCCCGATGACGTCATCAGAAGCCCAAAGCACTTTCCACGATGTCCCAATGACGTCATCAGAATCCTAAAGCACTTTTCACGATGTCTCGATGACGTCATCAGAAGCCCGAAGCACTTTTCACGATGTCCCGATGACGTCATCAGAAGCCCGAAGCACATTTCACGATGTCCCGATGACGTCATCAGAAGACCGAAGCACTTTTCACGATGTCCGGATGACGTCATCAGAAGCCCGAAGCACTTTTCACGATGTCTCGATGACGTCATCAGAAGCCCGAAGCTCTTTTCACGATGTCCCGATGACGTCATCAGAAGACCGAAGCACTTTTCACGATGTCCCGATGACGTCATCAGAAGACCGAAGCACTTTTCACGATGTCCGGATAACGTCATCAGAAGCCCGAAGCTCTTTTCACGATGTCCCGATGACGTCATCAGAAGACCGAAGCACTTTTCACGATGTCCCGATGACGTCATCAGAAGACCGAAGCACTTTTCACGATGTCTCGATGACGTCATCAGAAGCATGAAGCACTTTTCACGATGTCCCGATGACGTCATCAGAAGACCGAAGCTCTTTTCACGATGTCCCGATGACGTCATCAGAAGACCGAAGCACTTTTCACGATGTCCCGATGACGTCATCAAAAGACCGAAGCACTTTTCACGACATCCCGATGACGTCATCAGAAGCCCGAAGCACATCTTCCGACGTCCCAATAACGTCACCAGAAGGCTGAAGCACTTTTCACGATGTCCCGATGACGTCATCAGAAGCCCGAAGCACTTTTCACGATGTCCCGATGACGTCATCACAAGCCCGAAGAACTTCTCACGATGTCCCCATGACGTCACCAGAAGCCTGAAGCACTTTTCACGATGTCCCGATGACGTCATCAGAAGCCTGAAGCACTTTTCACGACGTCCCGATGACGTCATCAGAAGCCTGAAACACTTTTCCGATGTCCCGATGACGTCATCAGAAACCCGAAGCACTTTTCACGATGCCCCGATGAAGTCATCAGAAGCCTGAAGAACTTTTCACGACGTCCCGATGACGTCATCAGGAGACCGAAGCACTTTTCACGATGTCACGATGACGTCATCAGAAGACCGAAGCACTTTTCACGATGTCCCGATGACGTCCTTAGAATCCTAAAGCACTTTTTACGATGTCCCGATGACCTCATCTGAAGACCGAAGCACTTTTCACGATGTCACGATGACGTCATCAGAAGACCGAAGCACTTTTCACGATGTCCCGATGACGTCATCAGAAGACCGAAGCACTTTTCACGATGTCCCGATGACGTCATCAGAAGCCCGGAGCACTTTTCACGATGTCCCGATGACGTCAGCAGAAGCGTGAAGCACTTTTCACGATGTCCCGATGACGTCATCAGAAGCCCGAAGCACTTTTCACGATGTCCCGATGACGTCGTCAGAAGCCCGAAGCACTTTTCACGATGTCCCGATGACGTCATCAGAAGCCCGAAGCACTTTTCACGACGTCCCGATGACGTCATCAGAAGCCCGAAGCACTTCTCACGATGTCCCGATGACGTCATCAGAAGCCCGAAGCACTTTTCACGATGTCCCGATGACGTCATCAGAAGCCCGAAGCACTTTTCACGATGTCCCGATGACGTCACCAGAAGCCTGAAGCACTTTTCACGACGTCCCGATGACGTCATCAGAAGCCCGAAGCACTTTTCCCGACGTCCCCATGACGTCACCAGAAGCCTGAAGCACTCTTCACGATATCTCGATGACGTCATCAGAATCCTGAAGCACTTTTCACGATGTCTCGATGACGTCATCAGAATCCTTATGCACTTTTCACGATCTCCCGATGACGCCATCAGTAGCCCGCAGCTCTTTTCACGATGTCCCGAGGACTTCATCAAAAGACCGAAGGACTTTTCACGATGTCCCGATGACGTCATCAGAAGCCCGAAGCACTTTTCACGATGTCCCGATGACGTCATCAGAAGCCCGAAGCACTTTTCACGACGTCCCGATGACGTCATCAGAAGCCCGAAGCACTTTTCGCGAAGTCCCGATGACGTCATCAGAAGCCCGAAGCACTTTTCACGATGTCCCGATGACGTCATCAGAAGCCTGAAGCACTTTTCACGATGTCCCGATGACGTCATCAGAAGCCCGAAGCACTTTTCACGATGTCTCGATGACGTCATCAGAAGCCTGAAGCACTTTCCACGATGTCCCGATGACGTCAGCAGAAGCCCGAACCACTTTTCACGATGTGCCGATGACGTCATCAGAAGCCCGAAGCACTTTTCACGATGTCCCGATGACGTCATCAGAAGCCCGAAGCACTTTTCACGATGTCCCGATGACGTTATCAGAAGCCCGAAGCACTTTTCACGATGTCCCGATGACGTCATCAGAAGACCGAAGCACTTTTCACGATGTCCCGATGACGTCATCAGAAGCCCGACGCACTTTCACGATGTCCCGATGACGTCATCAGAAGCCCGAAGCACTTTTCACGATGTCCCGATGACGTCATCAGAAGCCCGAAGCACTTTTCACGATGTCCCGATGACGTCATCAGAAGCCCGAAGCACTTTTCACGATGTCCCGATGACGTCATCAGAAGCCCGAAGCACTTTTCACGACGTCCCGATAACGTCATCAGAAACCCGAAGCACTTTTCCCGACGTCCCCATGACGTCATCAGAAGCCTGAAGCACTTTTCACGATGTCCCGATGACGTAATCAGAGGACCGAAGCACTTTTCACGATGTCCCGATGACGCCATCAGAAGACCGAAGCACTTTTCACGATGTCCCGATGACGTCATCAGAAGACCGAAGCACTTTTCACGATGTCTCGATGACGTCATCAGAAGCACGAAGCACTTTTCACGATGTCCCGATGACGTCATCAGAATCCTGAAGCACTTTTCACGATGTCCCGATGACGTCATCAGAAGACCGAAGCACTTCTCACGATGTCTCGATGACGTCATCAGAAGACCGAAGCACTTTTCACGTTGTCCCGATGACGTCATCAGAAGACCGAAGCACTTTTCACGATGTCCCGATGACGTCATCAGAAGCCCGAAGCACTTTTCACGATGTCCCGATGACGGCACCAGAAGCCTGAAGCACTTTTCACGACGTCTCGATGACGTCATCAAAAGACCGAAGCACTTTTCCCGACGTCCCCGTGACGGCATCAGAAGCCTGAGCACTTTTCCCGACGTCCCCGTGACGGCATCAGAATCCTGAAGCACTTTTCACGATGTTCTGATGACGTCATCAGTAGACCGAAGCACTTTTCACGATGTCCCGATGACGTCATCAGAAGCCCGAAGAACTTTTCACGATGTCCCGATGACGTCACCAGAAGCCTGAAGCACTCTTCACGATGTCTCGATGACGTCATCAGAAGCCCTAAGCACTTTTCACGTTGTCCCGATGACGTCATCAGAAGAGCGAAGCAATTTTCACGATGTCCCGATGTGGTCATCAGAAGCCCGAAGTACTTTTCACGATGTCCCGATGACGTCATCAGAAGCCCGAAGCACTTTTCACGATGTCCCGATGACGTCATCAGAAGCCTGAAGCACTTTTCACGATGCCCCGATGACGTCATTAGAAGCCCGAAGCACTTTTCACGATGTCCCGATGACGTCATCAGTAGACCGAAGCACTTTTCACGATGTCCCGATGACGTCACCAGAAGCCTGAAGCACTCTTCACGATGTCTCGATGACGTCATCAGAAGCCCTAAGCACTTTTCACGATGTCCCGATGACGTCATCAGAAGAGCGAAGCAATTTTCACGATGTCCCGATGACGTCATCACAAGCCCGAAGAACTTTTCACGATGTCCCGATGACGTCACCAGAAGCCTGAAGAACTTTTCACGATATCCCGATGACGTCATCAGAATCCTGAAGCACTTTTCACGATGTCCCGATGACGTCATCAGAATCCTGAAGCACTTTTCACGATGTCCCGATGACGTCATCAGAATCCTGAAGCACTTTTCACGATGTCCCGATGACGTCATCAGAAGGCCGAAGCACTTTCCACGATGTCCCGATGACGTCATCAGAAGGCCGAAGCACTTTTCACGATGTCCCGATGACCTCCTGAGAAGCCCGAAGCACTTTTCACGATGTCCCGATGACGTCATCAGAAGACCGAAGCACTTTTCACGATGTCTCGATGACGTCATCAGAAGACCGAAGCACTTTTCACGATGTCTCGATGACGTCATCAGAAGCACGAAGCACTTTTCACGATGTCCCGATGACGTCATCAGAATCCTGAAGCACTTTTCACGATATCTCGATGACGTCATCAAAAGACCGAAGCACTTTTCATGATGTCCTGATGACGTCATCAGAAGACCGAAGCACTTTTCACGATGTCCCGATGACGTCATCAGAAGACCGAAGCACTTTTCACGATGTCCCGATGACGTCATCAGAAGCATGAAGCACTTTTCACGATGTCCCGATGACGTCATCAGAAGACCGAAGCACTTTTCACGATGACTCGATGACGTCATCAGAAGACCGAAGCACTTTTCACGATGTCTCGATGACGTCATCAGAAGACCGAAGCACTTTTCACGATGTCCCCATGACGTCATCAGAAGCCCGAAGCTCTTTTCACGATGTCCCGATGACGTCATCAGAAGACCGAAGCACTTTTCACGATGTCCCGATGACGTCATCAGAAACCCGTAGTACATCTTCCGACGTCCCCATGACGTCACCAGAAGACCAAAGCACTTTTCACGATGTCCCGATGACGTCATCAGAAGCCCGAAGCACTTTTCTCGATGTCCCGATGACGTCATCAGAAGACCGAAGCACTTTTCACGATGTCCCGATGACGTCATCAGAAGCACGAAGCACTTTTCACGATGTTCCGATGACGTCATCAGAATCCTGAAGCACTTTTCACGATGTCCCTATGACGTCATCAGAAGACCGAAGCACTTTTCACGATGTCCCGATGACGTCATCAGAATCTTGAAGCACTTTTCACGATGTCTCGTTGACGTCATCAGAAGCCCGAAGCACCTTTCACGATGTCTCGTTGACGTCATCAGAAGCCCGAAGCACTTTTCACGATGTCCCGATGACGTAATCAGAGGACCGAAGCACTTTTCACGATGTCCCGATGACGTCATCAGAATCCTGAAGCACTTTTCACGATGTCCCGATGACGTCATCAGAATCCTGAAGCACTTTTCACGATGTCCCGATGACGCCATCAGAAGCCTGAGCACTTTCCACGACGTCCCGATAACGTCATCAGAAGCCCAAAGCACTTTTCACGATGTCCCGATGACGTCATCAGAAGCCCGAAGCACTTTTCACGACGTCCCGATGACGTCATCAGAAGCCCAAAGCACTTTCCACGATGTCCCGATGACGTAATCAGAAGACCGAAGCACTTTTCACGATGTCCCCATGACGTCACCAGAAGCCTGAAGCACTTTTCACGATGTCCCGATGACGTCATCTGAAGCCCGAAGCACTTTTCACGACGTCCCGATACCGTCATCAGAAGCCCGAAGCACTTTTCGCGATGTCCCCATGACGTCATCAGAAGCCTGAAGCACTTTTCACGATGTCCCGATGACGTCAGCAGAAGCCCGAAGCACTTTTCACGATGTCCCGATGACGTCATCAGAAGCCCGAAGCACTTTTCACGATGTCCCGATGACGTCATCAGAAGCCCGAAGCACTTTTCACGATGTCCCGATGACGTCATCAGAAGCCCCAAGCCTTTTTCACGATGTCCCGATGACGTCATCAGAAGCCCGAAGCACTTTTAAGGATGTCCCGATGACGTTATCAAAAGCCCGGAACACTTTTCACGATGTCCCGATGACGTCATCAGAAGACCGAAGCACTTTTCACGATGTCCCCATGACGTCATCAGAAGACCGAAGTACTTTTCACGATGTCCCGATGACGTCATCAGAAGCACGAAGCACTTTTCACGATGTCCCGATGACGTCATCAGAAGCTCGAAGCATTTTTCACGATGTCTTAATGACGTCATCAGAAGACCGAAGCACTTTTCACGATGTCCCCATGACGTCATCAGAAGCTCGAAGCATTTTTCACGATGTTCCGATGACGTCATCAGAAGCTCGAAGCATTTTTCACGATGTTCCGATGACGTCATCAGAAGCCCGAAGCACTTTTCACGATGTCCCGATGACGTCATCAGAAGCCCGAAGCACTTTTCACGATGTCCCGATGACGTCATCAGAAGCCCGAAGCACTTTTCACGATGTCCCGATGACGTCATCAGAAGCCCGAAGCACTTTTCACGATGTCCCGATGACGTCATCAGAAGCCCGAAGCACTTTTCACGAAGTCCCGATGACTTCATCAGAAGACCGAAGCACTTTTCACGATGTCCCCATGACGTCATCAGAAGCCCGAAGCACTTTTCACGATGTCCCGATGACGTCATCAGAAGCCCGAAGCACTTTTCACGATGTACCGATGACGTCATCAGAAGCCCGAAGCACTTTTCACGATGTCCCGATGACGTCCTTAGAATCCTAAAGCACTTTTTACGACGTCCCGATGACGTCACCAGAAGCCTGAAGAACTTTTCACGACGTCCCGATAACGTCATCAGAAACCCGAAGCACTTTTCCCGACGTCCCCATGACGTCATCAGAAGCCTGAAGCACTTTTCACGATGTCCCGATGGCGTCATCAGAAGCCCGAAGCACTTTTCACGATGTCCCGATGACGTAATCAGAGGACCGAAGCACTTTTCACGATGTCCCGATGACGTCCTTAGAATCCTAAAGCACTTTTTACGATGTCCCGATGACCTCATCTGAAGACCGAAGCACTTTTCACGATGTCACGATGACGTCATCAGAAGACCGAAGCACTTTTCACGATGTCCCGATGACGTCATCAGAAGACCGAAGCACTTTTTACGATGTCCCGATGACGTCACCAGAAGCCTGAAGAACTTTTCACGACGTCCCGATGACGTCATCAGAAGCCTGAAGCACTTTTCACGATGTCCCGATGACGTCATCAGAAGCCCGAAGCACTTGTCACGATGTCTTAATGACGTCATCAGAAGACCGAAGTACTTTTCACGATGTCCCGATGACGTCATCAGAAGCACGAAGCACTTTTCACGATGTCCCGATGACGTCATCAGAAGCTCGAAGCATTTTTCACGATGTCTTAATGACGTCATCAGAAGACCGAAGCACTTTTCACGATGTCCCGATGACGTCATCAGAAGCACGAAGCACTTCTCACGATGTCCCGATGACGTCATCAGAAGCTCGAAGCATTTTTCACGATGTCCCGATGACGTCATCGGAAGCCCGAAGCACTTTTCACGATGTCCCGATGACGTCATCAGAAGCCCGGAGCACTTTTCACGATGTCCCGATGACGTCATCAGAAGCCCGAACCTTTTTTCACGATGTCCCGATGACGTCATCAGAAGCCCGAATCACTTTTCACGATGTCCCGATGACGTCATCAGAAGATCGGAGCACTTTTCACGATGTCCCGATGACGTCATCAGAAGCCCGAAGCACTTTTCACGACGTCCCGATGACGTCATCAGAAGCCCAAAGCACTTTTCACGATGTCCCGATGACGCCATCAGAAGACCGAAGCACTTTTCACGATGTCTCGATGACGTCATCAGAAGCATGAAGCACTTTTCACGATGCCCCGATGGCGTCATCAGAAGCCCGAAGCACTTTTCACGATGTCCCGATGACGTCATCAGAAGCCCGATGCACCTTTCACGATGTCCCGATGACGTCATCAGAAGACCGAAGCACTTTTCACGATGTCCCGATGACGTCCTTAGAATCCTAAAGCACTTTTTACGATGTCCCGATGACCTCATCTGAAGACCGAAGCACTTTTCACGATGTCACGATGACGTCATCAGAAGACCGAAGCACTTTTCACGATGTCCCGATGACGTCATCAGAAGACCGAAGCACTTTTCACGATGTCCCGATGACGTCATCAGAAGACCGAAGCACTTTTCACGATGTCCCGATGACGTAATCAGAAGACCGAAGCACTTTTCACGATGTCCCAATGACGTCATTAGAAGACCGAAGCACTTTCCACGATGTCCCGATGACGTAATCAGAAGACGGAAGCACCTTTCACGATGTCCCGATGACGTCATCAGAAGACCGAAGCACTTTTCACGATGTCCCGATGACGTCATCACAAGCCCGAAGAACTTTTCACGATGTCCCGATGACGTCACCAGAAGCCTGAAGCACTTTTCACGACGTCCCGATGACGTCATCAGGAGCCCGAAGCACTTTTCACGACGTCCCGATGACGTCATCAGAAGCCCAAAGCACTTTTCACGATGTCCCGATGACGTCATCAGAAGCCCGAAGCACTTTTCACGATGTCCCGGTCACGTCATCAGAAGCCCGAAGCACTTTTCACGATGTCCCGATGACGTCATCAGAAGCCCGAAGCACTTTTCACGATGTCCCGATGACGTCATCAGAAGCCCGAAGCACTTTTCACGATGTCCCGATGACGTCATCAGAAGACCGAAGCACTTTTCACGATGTCCCGATGACGTCATCAGAAGACCGAAGCACTTTTCACGATGTCCGGATGACGTCATCAGAAGCCCGAAACACTTTTCACGACGTCCCCATGACGTCATCAGAAGCCCGAAGCTCTTTTCACGATGTCCCGATGACGTCATCAGAAGACCGAAGCACTTTTCACGATGTCCCGATGACGTCATCAGAAGACCGAAGCACTTTTCACGATGTCTCGATGACGTCATCAGAAGCACGAAGCACTTTTCACGATGTTCCGATGACGTCATCAGAATCCTGAAGCACTTTTCACGATGTCCCTATGACGTCATCAGAAGACCGAAGCACTGTTCACGACGTCCCCATGACGTCATCAGAAGCCCGAAGCTCTTTTCACAATGTCCCGATGACGTCATCAGAAGACCGAAGCACTTTTCACGATGTTCGGATGACGTGATCAGAAGCCCGAAGCACTTTTCACGATGTCCCGATGACGTCATCAGAAGACCGGAGCACTTTTCACGATGTCCCGATGACGTCATCAGAAGCCCGAAGCACTTTTCACGATGTCCCGATGACGTCATCAGAAGCCCGAAGCACTTTTCACGATGTTCCGATGACGTCATCAGAAGCCCGAAGCACTTTTCACGATGTCCCGATGACGTCATCAGAAGCCCGAAGCACTTTTCACGATGTCCCGACGCCGTCATCAGAAGCCCGAAGCACTTTTCACGATGTCCCGATGACGTCATCAGAAGACGGAAGCACCTTTCACGATGTCCCGATGACGTCATCAGAAGACCGAAGCACTTTTCACGATGTCCCGATGACGTCATCAGAAGACGGAAGCACTTTTCACGATGCCCCGATGAAGTCATCAGAAGACCGAAGCACTTTTCACGATGTCCCGATGACGTCACCAGAAGCCTGAAGCACTTTTCACGACGTCCCGATGACGTCATCAGGAGCCCGAAGCACTTTTCACGACGTCCCGATGACGTCATCAGAAGCCCAAAGCACTTTCCACGATGTCCCAATGACGTCATCAGAATCCTAAAGCACTTTTCACGATGTCTCGATGACGTCATCAGAAGCCCGAAGCACTTATCACCATATCTCGATGACGTCATCAGAAGGCCGAAGCACTTTTCACGATGTCTCGATGACGTCATCAGAAGCATGAAGCACTTTTCACGATGTCCCGATGACGTCATCAGAAGCCCGAAGCACTTTTCACGATGTCCCGATGACGTCATCAGAAGCCCGAAGCACTTTTCACGATGTCCCGATGACGTCATCAGAAGCCCGAAGCACTTTTCACGATGTCCCGATGACGTCATCAGAAGCCCGAAGCACTTTTCACGATGTCCCGATGACGTCATCAGAAGCCCGAAGCACTTTTCACGATGTCCCGGTCACGTCATCAGAAGCCCGAAGCACTTTTCACGATGTCCCGATGACGTCCGTCATCTGAAGCCCGAAGCACTTTTCACGACGTCCCGATAACGTCATACGAAGACCGAAGCACTTTTCACGATGTCCCGATGACGTAATCAGAGGACCGAAGCACTTTTCACGATGTCCCGATGACGTCATCAGAAGCACGAAGCACTTCTCACGATGTCCCGATGACGTCATCAGAAGCTCGAAGCATTTTTCACGATGTCCCGATGACGTCATCGGAAGCCCGAAGCACTTTTCACGATGTCCCGATGACGTCATCAGAAGCCCGAAGCACTTTTCACGATGCCCCGATGACGTCATCAGAAGCCCGAAGCACTTTTCACGATGCCCCGATGACGTCATCAGAAGCCCGAAGCACTTTTCACGATGTCCCGATGACGTCATCAGAAGAACGAAGCACTTTTCACGATGTCCCGATGACGTCATCAGAAGCCCGAAGCACTTTTCACGATGTCCCGATGACGTCATCAGAAGCCCGAAGCACTTTTCAGGATGTCCCGATGACGTCATCAGAAGCCCGAAGCACTTTTCAGGATGTCCCGATGACGTCATCAGAAGCCCGAAGCACTTTTCACGACGTCCCGATGACGTCATCAGAAGCCCGAAGCACTTTTCACGACGTCCCGATGACGTCATCAGAAGCCCGAAGCACTTTTCACGACGTCCCGATGACGTCATCAGAAGCCCGAAGCACTTTTCACGACGTCCCGATGACGTCATCAGAAGCCCGAAGCACTTTTCAGGATGTCCCGATGACGTCATCAGAAGCCCGAAGCACTTTTCAGGATGTCCCGATGACGTCATCAGAAGCCCGAAGCACTTTCCAGAATGTCCCGATGACGTCATCAGAAGCCCGAAGCACTTTCCAGAATGTCCCGATGACGTCATCAGAAGCCTGAAGCACTTTTCACAACGTCCCGATGACGTCATCAGAAGCCCGAAGCACTTTTCACGACGTCCCGATGACGTCATCAGAAGCCCGAAGCACTTTTCACGACGTCCCGATGACGTCATCAGAAGCCCGAAGCATTCTTCACGACGTCCCGATGACGTCATCAGAAGCCCGAAGGACTTTTCACGAAGTTCCGATGACGTCATCATAGGCCTGAAGCACTTTTCACGAAGCCCCGATGACGTCATCAGAAGCCCGAAGCACTTTTCACGAAGTCCCGATGACGTCATCAGAAGCCTGAAGCACTTTTCAGGATGTCCCGATGACGTCATCAGAAGCCCGAAGCACTTTTCACGACGTCCCGATGACGTCATCAGAAGCTCGAAGCACTTTTCACGACGTCCCGATGACGTCATCAGAAGCCCGAAGCACTTTTCACGACGTCCCGATGACGTCATCAGAAGCCCGAAGCACTTTTCACGATATCCCGATGACGTCATCAGAATCCTGAAGCACTTTTCACGATGTCTCGATGACGTCACCAGAAGCCCGAAGCACTTATCACCATGTCTCGATGACGTCATCAGAAGCCCAAAGCACTTTTCACGATGTCCCGATGACGTCATCAGAAGACCGAAGCACTTTTCACGATGTCCCCATGACGTCACCAGAAGCCTGAAGCACTTTTCACGATGTCCCGATGACGTCATCTGAAGCCCGAAGCACTTTTCACGACGTCCCGATAACGTCATACGAAGACCGAAGCACTTTTCACGATGTCCCGATGACGTAATCAGAGGACCGAAGCACTTCTCACGATGTCCCGATGACGTCATCAGAAGCCCGAAGCACTTTTCACGATGTCCCGATGACGTCAGCAGAAGCCCGAAGCACTTTTCACGATGTCCCGATGACGTCATCAGAAGCCCGAAGCACTTTTCACGATGTCCCGATGACGTCATCAGAAGCCCGAAGCACTTTTCACGATGTCCCGATGACGTCATCAGAAGACCGAAGTACTTTTCACGATGTCCCGATGACGTCATCAGAAGCACGAAGCATTTTTCACGATGTTCCGATGACGTCATCAGAAGCTCGAAGCATTTTTCACGATGTTCCGATGACGTCATCAGAAGCCCGAAGCACTTTTCACGATCTCCCGATGACGTGATCAGAAGCCCGAAGCACTTTTCACGACGTCTCGATGACGTCATCAGAATCCCGGAGCACTTTTCGCGACGTCCCCATGACGCAGTCAGAAGCCCGAAGCACTTTCCACGATGTCCCGCTGACGACACCAGAAGCCCGAAGCTTTTTTCACGATGTCCCGATGACGTCATCAGAAGCTCGAAGCATTTTTCACGATGTCTTAATGACGTCATCAGAAGACCGAAGCACTTTTCACGATTTCCCAATGACGTCATCACAAGCCCGAAGCACTTTTCACGATGTCCCGATGACGTCATCAGAAGCCCGAAGCACTTTTCACGACGTCCCGATGACGTCATCAGAAGCCCGAAGCACATTTCACGATGTCCCGATGACGTCATCAGAAGACCGAAGCACTTTTCACGATGTCCGGATAACGTCATCAGAAGCCCGAAGCTCTTTTCACGATGTCCCGATGACGTCATCAGAAGACCGAAGCACTTTTCACGATGTCCCGATGACGTCATCAGAAGCCCGAAGCACTTTCCACGACGTCCCGATGACGTCATCAGAAGCCCGAAGCACATTTCACGATGTCCTGATGACGTCATCAGAAGCATGAAGCACTTTTCACGATGTCCCGATGACGTCATCAGAAGACCGAAGCACTTTTCACGATGTCCCGATGACGTCATCAGAAGCCCGAAGCACTTTTCACGATGTCCCGATGACGTCATCAGAAGCCCGAAGCACTTTTCACGATGTCCCGATGCCGTCATCAGAAGCCCGAAGCACTTTTCACGATGTCCCGATGACGTCATCAGAAGCCCGAAGCACTTTTCACGATGTCCCGATGACGTCATCAGAAGACCGAAGCACTTTTCACGATGTCCCGATGACGTCATCAGAAGCCCGACGCTCTTTTCACGATGTCCCGATGACGTCATCAGAAGACCGAAGCACTCTCCACGATGTCCCCATGACGTCATCAGAAGCCCGAAGCACTTTTCACGATGTCCCGATGACGCCATCAGAAGACCGAAGCACTTTTCACGATGTCCCGATGACGTCATCAGAAGACCGAAGCACTTTTCACGATGTCCCGATGACGTCATCAGAAGCCCGAAGCACTTTTCACGATGTCCCGATGACGTCATCAGAAGACCGAAGCACTTTTCACGATGTCCCGATGACGTCATCTGAAGCCCGAAGCACTTTTCCCGACGTCCCCATGACGTCATCAGAAGCCTGAAGCACTTTTCACGATGTCCCGATGGCGTCATCAGAAGCCCGAAGCACTTTTCACGATCTGCCGATGACGTCCTCAGAAGAACCGAAGCACTTTTCACGGTATCCGGATGGCGTCATCAGAAGCCCGAAGCTGTTTTCACGATGTCCCGATGACGTCATCAGAAGACCGAAGCACTTTTCACGATGTCCCGATGACGTCATCAGAAGCCCGAAGCACTTTTTACGATGTCCCGATGACGTCATCAGAAGCCCGAAGCACTTTTCACGATGTCCCGATGACGTCATCAGAAGCCCGAAGCACTTCTCACGATGTCCCGATGACGTCATCAGAAGCCCGAAGCACTTTTCACGATGTCCCGATGACGTCATCAGAAGCCCGAAGCACTTTTCACGATGTCCCGATGACGTCATCAGAAGCCCGAAGCACTTTTCACGATGTCCCGATGACGTCATCAGAAGCCCGAAGCACTTTTCACGATGGCCCGATGACGTCATCAGAAGCCCGAAGCACTTTTCACGATGTCCCGATGACGTCATCAGAAGCCCGAAGCACTTTTCACGATGTCCCGATGACGTCATCAGAAGCCCGAAGCACTTTTCACGATGTCCCGATGACGTCATCAGAAGCCCGAAGCACTTTTCACGATGTCTCGATGACGTCATCGGAAGCCCGAAGCACTTTTCACGATGTCCCGGTCACGTCATCAGAAGCCCGAAGCACTTTTCACGATGTCCAGATCACGTCATCAGAAGCCCGAAGCACTTTTCACGATGTCCCGATGACCTCATCAGAAGCCCAAAGCACTTTTCACGATGTCCCGATGGCGTCATCAGAAGCCCGAAGCACTTTTCACGATGTCCCGATGACGTCATCAGAAGCCCGATGCACTTTTCACGATGTCCCGATGACGTCATCAGAAGACCGAAGCACTTTTCACGATGTCCCGATGACGTCATCAGAAGACCGAAGCACTTTTCACGATGTCCCGATGACGTCATCAGAAGCCCGAACCACTTTTCACGATGTCCCGATGACGTCATCAGAAGCCCGAAGCTCTTTTCACGATGTCCCGATGACGTCATCAGAAGACCGAAGCACTTTTCACGATGTCCCGATGACGTCATCAGAAGACCGAAGCACTTTTCACGATGTCTCGATGACGTCATCAGAAGACCGATGCACTTTTCCCGACGTCTTCATGACGGCATCAAAAGCCCGAACCACTTTTCACGATGTCCCGATGACGTCATAAGAAGACCGAAGCACTTTTCACGATGTCCGGATGACGCCATCAGAAGCCCGAAGCTCTTTTCACGATGTCCCGATGACGTCATCAGAAGACCGAAGCACTTTTCACGATGTCCCGATGACGTCATCAGAAGCCCGAAGCACTTTTCACGATGTCCCCATGACGTCATCAGAAGACCGAAGCACTTTTCACGATGTCCCCATGACGTCATCAGAAGCCCGAAGCACTTTTCACGATGTCCCGATGACGTCATCAGAAGCCCGAAGCACTTTTCACGATGTACCGATGACGTCATCAGAAGCCCGAAGCACTTTTCACGATGTCCCGATGACGTCATCAGAAGCCCGAAGCACTTTTCACGATGTCCCGATGACGTCATCAGAAGCCCGAAGCACTTTTCACGATGTCCCGATGACGTCATCAGAAGCCCGGAACACTTTTCACGATGTCCCGATGACGTCATCAGAAGCCCGAAGCACTTTTCACGATGTCCCCATGACGCAGTCAGAAGCCCGAAGCACTTGTCACGATGTCTTAATGACGTCATCAGAAGACCGAAGCACTTTTCACGATGTTCCGATGACGTCATCAGAAGCCCGGAGCACTTTTCACGATGTCCCGATGACGTCATCAGAAGCCCGAAGCACTTTTCACGATGTCCCGATGACGTCATCAGAAGCCCGAAGCACTTTTCACGATGTCCCGATGACGTCATCAGAAGCCCGAAGCACTTTTCACGATGCCCCGATGACGTCATCAGAAGCCCGAAGCACTTTTCACGATGTCCCGATGACGTCATCAGAAGCCCGAAGCACTTTTCACGATGTCCCGATGACGTCATCAGAAGCCCGAAGCACTTTTCACGATGTCCCGATGACGTCATCAGAAGCCCGAAGCACTTTTCACGATGTCCCGATGACGTCATCAGAAGCCCGAAGCGCTTTTCACGATGTCCCGATGACGTCATCAGAAGCCCGAAGCGCTTTTCACGATGTCCCGATGACGTCATCAGAAGATCGGAGCACTTTTCACGATGTCCCGATGACGTCATCAGAAGCCCGAAGCGCTTTTCACGATGTACCGATGACGTCATCAGAAGCCCGAAGCACTTTTCACGATGTCCCGATGACGTCATCAGAAGCCCGAAGCACTTTTCACGATGTCCCGATGACGTCATCAGAAGCCCGAAGCACTTTTCACGATGTCCCGATGACGTCATCAGAAGCCCGAAGCGCTTTTCACGATGTCCCGATGACGTCATCAGAAGATCGGAGCACTTTTCACGATGTCCCGATGACGTCATCAGAATCCTGAAGCACTTTTCACGATGTCTCGATGACGTCATCAGAAGCCCGAAGCACTTTTCACGATGTCCCGATGACGTCATCGGAATCCTGAAGCACTTTTCACGATGTCCCGATGACGTCATCAGAATCCTGAAGCACTTTTCACGATGTCCCGATGACGTAATCAGAAGACCCAAGCACTTTTCACGATGCCCCGATGACGTCAGTAGAAGACCGAAGCACTTTCCATGATGTCCCGATGACGTAATCAGAAGACCTATGCACTTTTCACGATGTCCCGATGACGTCATCAGAATCCTGAAGCACTTTTCGCGATGTCCCGATGACGTCATCAGAAGCCCGAAGCACTTTTCACGATGTCCCGATGACGTCATCAGAAGCCCCAAGCCTTTTTCACGATGTCCCGATGACGTCATCAGAAGCCCGAAGCACTTTTAAGGATGTCCCGATGACGTTATCAAAAGCATGGAGCACTTTTCACGATGTCCCGATGACGTCATCAGAAGCCCGAAGCACTTTTCACGATGTCCCGATGACGTCATCAGAAGCCCGAAGCCCTTTTCACGATGTCCCGATGACGTCATCAGAAGCCCGGAGCACTTTTCACGATGTCCCAATGACGTCATCAGAAGCCCGAAGCACTTTTCACGATGTCCCGATGACGTCATCAGAAGACCGAAGCACTTTTCACGATGTCCCCATGACGTCATCAGAAGCCCGAAGCACTTTTCACGATGTCCCGATGACGTCATCAGAAGCCCGAAGCACTTTTCACGATGTCCCGATGACGTCATCAGAAGCCCGAAGCACTTTTCACGATGTCCCGATGACGTCATCAGAAGCCCGGAGCACTTTTCACGATGTCCCGATGACGTCATCAGAAGCCCGAAGCACTTTTCACGATGTCCCGATGACGTCATCAGAAGCCCGAAGCACTTTTCACGATGTCCCGATGACGTCATCAGAAGCCCGATGCACTTTTCACGATGTCCCGATGACGCCAGCAGAAGACCGAAGCACTTTTCACGATGTCCCAATGACGTCATTAGAAGACCGAAGCACTTTTCACGATGTCCCGATGACGTCATCACAAGCCCGAAGCACTTTTCACGATGTCCCGATGACGTCATCAGAAGACCGAAGCACTTTTCACGATGTCCCGATGACGTCATCAGAAGCCCGAAGCACTTTTCACGATGTCCCGATGACGTCATCAGAAGACCGAAGCACTTTTCACGATGTCCCGATGACGTCATCACAAGCCCGAAGCACTTTTCACGATGTCCCGATGACGTCATCAGAAGACCGAAGCACTTTTCACGATGTCCCGATGACGTAATCAGAGGACCGAAGCACTTTTCACGATGTCCCGATGACGCCATCAGAAGACCGAAGCACTTTTCACGATGTCCCGATGACGCCATCAGAAGACCGAAGCACTTTTCACGATGTCCCGATGACGTCATCAGAAGCCCGAAGCACTTTTCACGATGTCCCGATGACGTCATCAGAAGCCCGATGCACTTTTCACGATGTCCCGATGACGTCATCAGAAGACCGAAGCACTTTTCACGATGTCCCGATGACGCCATCAGAAGACCGAAGCACTTTTCACGATGTCCCGATGACGCCATCAGAAGACCGAAGCACTTTTCACGATTTCCCAATGACGTCATCACAAGCCCGAAGCACTTTTCACGATGTCCCGATGACGTCATCAGAAGCCCGAAGCACTTTTCACGACGTCCCGATGACGTCATCAGAAGCCCAAAGCACTTTTCACGATGTCCCGATGACGTCATCACAAGCCCGAAGCACTTTTCACGATGTCCCGATGACGTCATCAGAAGACCGAAGCACTTTTCACGATGTCCCGATGACGTAATCAGAGGACCGAAGCACCTTTCACGATGTCCCGATGACGTCATCACAAGCCCGAAGCACTTTTCACGATGTCCCGATGACGTCATCACAAGCCCGAAGCACTTTTCACGATGTCCCGATGACGTCATCAGAAGCCCGATGCACTTTTCACGATGTCCCGATGACGCCATCAGAAGACCGAAGCACTTTTCACGATGTCCCGATGACGTCATAACAAGCCCGAAGCACTTTACACGATGTCCCGATGACGTCATCAGAAGACCGAAGCACTTTTCACGATGTCCCGATGACGTCATCAGAAGCCCGAAGCACTTTTCACGATGTCCCGATGACGTCATCAGAAGCCCGGAGCACTTTTCACGATGTCCCGATGACGTCATCAGAAGCCCGAAGCACTTTTCACGATGTCCCGATGACGTCATCAAAAGCCCGAAGCACTTTTCACGATGTCCCGATGACGTCATCAGAAGACCGAAGCACTTTTCACGATGTCCCCATGACGTCATCAGAAGCTCGAAGCATTTTTCACGATGTCCCGATGACGTCATCAGAAGACCGAAGCACTTTTCACGATGTCCCGATGACGCCATCAGAAGCCCGAAGCACTTTTCACGATGTCCCGATGACGTCATCAGAAGCACGGAGCACTTTTCACGATGTCCCGATGACGTCATCAGAAGCTCGAAGCATTTTTCACGATGTTCCGATGACGTCATCAGAAGCCCGAAGCACTTTTCACGATGTTCCGATGACGTCATCAGAAGCCCGGAGCACTTTTCACGATGTCCCGATGACGTCATCAGAAGCCCGGAGCACTTTTCACGATGTCCCGATGACGTCATCAGAAGCCCGAAGCACTTTTCACGATCTCCCGATGACGTGATCAGAAGACCTAAGCACTTTTCACGATGTCCCGATGACGTCATCAGAAGCCCGAAGCACTTTTCAAGATGTCCCGATGACGTCATCAGAAGCCCGAAGCACTTTTCACGATGTCCCGATGACGTCATCAGAAGACCTAAGCACTTTTCACGATGTCTTGATGACGTCATGAGAAGCCGGAAGCACTTTTCACGATGTCCCGATGAC
Source organism: Aplectana chamaeleonis (assembly GCA_029168955.1). NCBI lineage: Eukaryota > Metazoa > Nematoda > Chromadorea > Rhabditida > Cosmocercidae > Aplectana > Aplectana chamaeleonis. The sequence goes on from JAPDOI010000450.1 coordinate 528,130, forward strand.
GTCATCAGAAGTCAGATGCACTTTTCACGATGTCCCGATGACGTCATCAGAAGCCGGAAGCACTTTTCACGATGTCCCGATGGCGCCATCAGAAGCCCGAAGCACTTTTCACGATATTTCGATGACGTCATCAGAAGCCGGAAGCAGTTTTCACGATGCCCCGATGGCGTCATCAGAAGCCCGAAGCACTTTTCACGATGTCCCGATGACGTCATCAGAAGCCCGAAGCTCTTTTCACGATGTCCCGATGACGTCATCAGAAGACCGAAGCACTTTTCACGATGTCCCGATGACGTCATCAGAAGACCGAAGCACTTTTCACGACGTCCCCATGACGTCATCAGAAGCCCGAAGCTCTTTTCACGATGTCCCGATGACGTCATCAGAAGACCGAAGCACTTTTCACGATGTCCCGATGACGTCATCAGAAGACCGAAGCACTTTTCAATACGTCCCGATGGCGTCATCAAAAGCTCGAAGCATTTTTCACGATATCCCGATGACGTCATCAGAAGACCGAAGCACTTTTCACGATGTCCCGATGACGTCATAACAAGCCCGAAGCACTTTTCACGATGGCCCGATGACGTCACCAGAAGACCTAAGCACTTTTCACGATGTCTCGATGACGTCATCAGAAGCACGAAGCACTTTTCACGATGTCCCTATGACGTCATCAGAAGACCGAAGCACTTTTAACGATGCCCCGATGACGTCATCAGAAGCCCGAACCACTTTTCACGATGTCCCGATGACGTCATCACAAGCCCGAAGCACTTTTCACGATGTCCCGATGACGTCATCAGAAGACCGAAGCACTTTTCACGATGTCCCGATGACGTCATAACAAGCCCGAAGCACTTTTCACGATGTCCCGATGACGTCATCAGAAGCCCGATGCACTTTTCACGATGTCCCGATGACGTCATCAGAAGACCGAAGCACTTTCCACGATGTCCCGATGACGTAATCAGAAGACCGAAGCACCTTTCACGATGTCCCGATGACGTCATCAGAAGACCGAAGCACTTTTCACGATGTCCCGATGACGTAATCAGAGGACCGAAGCACTTTTCACGATGTCCCGATGACGCCATCAGAAGACCGAAGCACTTTTCACGATGTCTCGATGACGTCATCAGAAGCATGAAGCACTTTTCACGATGCCCCGATGGCGTCATCAGAAGCCCGAAGCACTTTTCACGATGTCCCGATGACGTCATCAGAAGCCCGATGCACTTTTCACGATGTCCCGATGACGTCATCAGAAGACCGAAGCACTTTTCACGATGTCCCGATGACGTCATCAGAAGCCCGATGCACTTTTCACGATGTCCCGATGACGTCATCAGAAGCCCGAAGCACTTTTCACGATGTCCCGATGACGTCATCAGAAGCCCGATGCACTTTTCACGATGTCCCGATGACGCCAGCAGAAGACCGAAGCACTTTTCACGATGTCCCAATGACGTCATTAGAAGACCGAAGCACTTTTCACGATGTCCCGATGACGTCATCAGAAGCCCGAAGCACTTTTCACGATGTCCCGATGACGTCATCAGAAGCCCGATGCACTTTTCACGATGTCCCGATGACGTCATCAGAAGACCGAAGCACTTTCCACGATGTCCCGATGACGTAATCAGAAGACCGAAGCACCTTTCACGATGTCCCGATGACGTCATCAGAAGACCGAAGCACTTTTCACGATGTCCCGATGACGTAATCAGAGGACCGAAGCACTTTTCACGATGTCCCGATGACGTCATCAGAAGACCGAAGCACTTTTCACGACGTCCCGATGACGTCACCAGAAGCCTGAAGAACTTTTCACGACGTCCCGATGACGTCATCAGAAGACCGAAGCACTTTTCATGATGTCCCGATGACGTCATCAGAAGCCCAAAGCACTTTTTACGATGTCCCGATGACGTCATCAGAAGACCGAAGCACTTTTCACGATGTCCCGATGACGTCATCAGAAGCCCGAAACACTTTTCACGATCTCCCGATGACGTCATCAGAAGCCCAAAGCACTTTTCACGATGTCCCGATGACGTCATCCGAAGCCCGTAGCACTTTTCACGACGTCCCGATGACGTCATCAGAAGCTCGAAGCACTTTTCACGATGTCCCGATGGCGTCATCGAAAGCACGAAGTCCTTTCATAATGTCCCGATGACGTCATCAGAAGCTCGAAGCACTTTTCACGGCGTCCCGATGACGTCATCAGAAGCCCGAAGCACTTTTCACGACGTCCCGATGACGTCATCAGAAGCCCGAAGCACTTTTCAGGACGTCCCGATGATGTCATCAGAAGCCCGGAGCACTTTTCACGACGTCCCGATGACGTCATTAGAAGCCCGAAGCACTTTTCAGGATGTCCCGATGACGTCATCAGAAGCCCGAAGCACTTTTCAGGATGTCCCGATGACGTCATCAGAAGCCCGAAGCACTTTTCACGAAGTCCCGATGACGTCATCAGAAGCCCGAAGCACTTTTCACGAAGTTCCGATGACGTCATTAGAAGCCTGGAGCACTTTTCACGATGTCCCGATGGCGTAATCAGAAGCCCGAAGCACTTTTCACGATGTCCCGATGACGTAATCAGAGGACCGAAGCACTTTTCACGATGTCCCGATGACGTCATCAGAATCCTGAAGCACTTTTCACGATGTCCCGATGACGTCATCAGAAGACCGAAGCACTTTTCACGATGTCCCGATGACGTCATCAGAAGACCGAAGCACTTTTCACGATGTCTCGATGACGTCATCAGAAGACCGATGCACTTTTTACGATGTCCCGATGACGTCATCAGAGGACCGAAGCACTTTTCACGATGTCCCGATGACGTCATTAGAAGCCCAAAGCACTTTTCACGATGTCCCGATGACGTCATCAGAAGACCGAAGCACTTTTCACGATGTCCCGATGACGTAATCAGAAGACCGAAGCACCTTTCACGATGTCCCGATGACGTCATCAGAAGACCGAAGCACTTTTCACGATGTCCCGATGACGTCATTAGAAGCCCAAAGCACTTTTCACGATGTCCCGATGACGTCATCAGAAGACCGAAGCACTTTTCACGATGTCCCGATGACGTCATCAGAAGCCCGAAGCACTTTTCACGATGTCCCGATGACGTCATCAGAAGCCCGAAGCACTTTTCACGATGTCTCGATGACGTCATCAGAAGCATGAAGCACTTTTCACGATGCCCCGATGGCGTCATCAGAAGCCCGAAGCACTTTTCACGATGTCCCGATGACGCCAGCAGAAGACCGAAGCACTTTTCACGATTTCCCAATGACGTCATCACAAGCCCGAAGCACTTTTCACGATGTCCCGATGACGTCATCAGAAGACCGAAGCACTTTTCACGACGTCCCGATGACGTCATCAGAAGCCCAAAGCACTTTTCACGATGTCCCGATGACGTCATCACAAGCCCGAAGCACTTTTCACGATGTCCCGATGACGTCATCAGAAGACCGAAGCACTTTTCACGATGTCCCGATGACGTAATCAGAAGACCGAAGCACCTTTCACGATGTCCCGATGACGTCATCAGAAGACCGAAGCACTTTTCACGATGTCCCGATGACGTCATCACAAGCCCGAAGCACTTTTCACGATGCCCCGATGGCGTCATCAGAAGCCCGATGCACTTTTCACGATGTCCCGATGACGTCATCAGAAGCCCGATGCACTTTTCACGATGTCCCGATGACGTCATCAGAAGACCGAAGCACTTTCCACGATGTCCCGATGACGTAATCAGAAGACCGAAGCACCTTTCACGATGTCCCGATGACGTCATCAGAAGACCGAAGCACTTTTCACGATGTCCCGATGACGTCATCAGAAGACCGAAGCACTTTTCACGATGTCCCGATGACGTAATCAGAGGACCGAAGCACTTTTCACGATGTCCCGATGACGCCATCAGAAGACCGAAGCACTTTTCACGATGTCTCGATGACGTCATCAGAAGCATGAAGCACTTTTCACGATGTCCCGATGACGTCATCAGAAGCCCGAAGCACTTTTCACGATGTCCCGATGACGTCATCAGAAGCCCGATGCACTTTTCACGATGTCCCGATGACGTCATCAGAAGACCGAAGCACTTTCCACGATGTCCCGATGACGTAATCAGAAGACCGAAGCACCTTTCACGATGTCCCGATGACGTCATCAGAAGACCGAAGCACTTTTCACGATGTCCCGATGACGTCATCAGAAGCCCGAAGCACTTTTCACGATGTCCCGATGACGTCATCAGAAGACCGAAGCACTTTTCACGATGTCCCGATGACGTCATCAGAAGACCGAAGCACTTTTCACGATGTCTCGATGATTTCATCAGAAGCACGAAGCACTTTTCACGATGTCCCGATGACGTCATCAGAAGAAGGAAGCACTTTTCACGATGTCCCTATGACGTCATCAGAAGACCGAAGCACTTTTCACGATGCCCCGATGACGTCATCAGAAGCCCGAACCACTTTTCACGATGTCCCCATGACGTCATCAGAAGCCCGAAGCTCTTTTCACGATGTCCCGATGACGTCATCAGAAGACCGAAGCACTTTTCACGATGTCCGGATGACGTCATCAGAAGCCCGAAACACTTTTCACGACGTCCCCATGACGTCATCAGAAGCCCGAAGCTCTTTTCACGATGTCCCGATGACGTCATCAGAAGACCGAAGCACTTTTCACGATGTCCCGATGACGTCATCAGAAGACCGAAGCACTTTTCACGATGTCCCGATGACGTCATCAGAAGACCGAAGCACTTTTCACGATGTCCCGATGACGTAATCAGAAGACCGAAGCACTTTTCACGATGTCCCGATGACGCCATCAGAAGACCGAAGCACTTTTCACGATGTCTCGATGACGTCATCAGAAGCATGAAGCACTTTTCACGATGCCCCGATGGCGTCATCAGAAGCCCGAAGCACTTTTCACGATGTCCCGATGACGTCATCAGAAGCCCGATGCACTTTTCACGATGTCCCGATGACGCCATCAGAAGACCGAAGCACTTTTCACGATGTCCCAATGACGTCATTAGAAGACCGAAGCACTTTTCACGATGTCCCGATGACGTCATCACAAGCCCGAAGCACTTTTCACGATGTCCCGATGACGTCATCAGAAGACCGAAGCACTTTTCACGATGTCCCGATGACGTCATAACAAGCCCGAAGCACTTTTCACGATGTCCCGATCACGTCATCAGAAGACCGAAGCACTTTTCACGATGTCCCGATGACGTAATCAGAGGACCGAAGCACTTTTCACGATGTCCCGATGACGCCATCAGAAGACCGAAGCACTTTTCACGATGTCCCGATGACGTCTTTAGAATCCCGAAGCACTTTTTACGATGTCCCGATGACCTCATCTGAAGACCGAAGCACTTTTCACGATGTCACGATGACGTCATCAGAAGACCGAAGCACTTTTCACGATGTCCCGATGACGTCATCAGAAGACCGAAGCACTTTTCCCGACGTCTCCGTGACGGCATCAGAAGCCTGAGCACTTTTCACGACGTCCCGATAACGTCATCAGAAACCCGGAGCACTTTTCCCGACGTCCCCATGACGTCATCAGAAGCCTGAAGCACTTTTCACGATGTCCCGATGGCGTCATCAGAAGCCCGAAGCACTTTTCACGATGTCCCGATGACGTAATCAGAGGACCGAAGCACTTTTCACGATGTCCCGATGACGCCATCAGAAGACCGAAGCACTTTTCACGATGTCTCGATGACGTCATCAGAAGCCCGATGCACTTTTCACGATGTCCCGATGACGTCATCAGAAGACCGAAGCACTTTTCACGATGTCCCGATGACGTCATCAGAAGACCGAAGCACTTTTCACGATGTCCCGATGACGTAATCAGAAGACCGAAGCACCTTTCACGATGTCCCGATGACGTCATCAGAAGACCGAAGCACTTTTCACGATGTCCCGATGACGTCATCAGAAGACCGAAGCACTTTTCACGATGTCCCGATGACGTCATCACAAGCCCGAAGCACTTTTCACGATGTCCCGATGACGTCATCAGAAGACCGAAGCACTTTTCACGATGTCCCGATGACGTCATCAGAAGACCGAAGCACTTTTCACGATGTCCCGATGACGTCATCACAAGCCCGAAGCACTTTTCACGATGTCCCGATGACGTCATCAGAAGACCGAAGCACTTTTCACGATGTCCCGATGACGTCATAACAAGCCCGAAGCACTTTTCACGATGTCCCGATGACGTCATCAGAAGACCGAAGCACTTTTCACGATGTCCCGATGACGTCATCACAAGCCCGAAGCACTTTTCCCGACGACCCCATGACGTCATCAGAAGCCGGAAGCACTTTTCACGATGTCCCGATGGCGTCATCAGAAGCCCGAAGCACTTTTCACGATGTCCCGATGACGCCATCAGAAGACCGAAGCACTTTTCACGATGCCCCGATGGCGTCATCAGAAGGCCGAAGCACTTTTCACGATGTCCCTATGACGTCATCAGAAGACCGAAGCACTGTTCACGATGTCCCGATGACGTCATCAGAAGCCCGATGCACTTTTCACGATGTCTCGATGACGTCATCAGAAGACCGAAGCACTTTTCACGATGTCCCGATGACGTCATCAGAAGACCGAAGCACTTTTCACGATGCCCCGATGGCGTCATCAGAAGCCCGAAGCACTTTTCACGATGTCCCGATGACGTCATCAGAAGCCCGATGCACTTTTCACGATGTCCCGATGACGTCATCAGAAGACCGAAGCACTTTCCACGATGTCCCGATGACGTAATCAGAAGACCGAAGCACCTTTCACGATGTCCCGATGACGTCATCAGAAGACCGAAGCACTTTTCACGATGTCCCGATGACGTCATCAGAAGACCGAAGCACTTTTCACGATGTCCCGATGACGTCATCAGAAGCCCGAAGCACTTTTCACGATGTCTCGATGACGTCATCAGAAGACCGAAGCTCTTTTCACGATGTCCCGATGACGTCATCAGAAGACCGAAGCACTTTTCACGATGTCCCGATGACGTCATCAGAATCCCGAAGCACTTTTCACGATGTCCGGATGACGTCATCAGAAGCCCGAAGCACTTTTCACGATGTCTCGATGACGTCATCAGAAGACCGAAGCTCTTTTCACGATGTCCCGATGACGTCATCAGAAGACCGAAGCACTTTTCACGATGTCCCGATGACGTCATCAGAAGACCGAAGCACTTTTCACGATGTCTCGATGACGTCATCAGAAGCATGAAGCACTTTTCACGATGCCCCGATGACGTCATCAGAAGCCCGAAGCACTTTTCACGATGTCCCGATGACGTCATCAGAAGCCCGAAGCACTTTTCACGATGTCCCGATGACGTCATCAGAATCCTGAAGCACTTTTCACGATGTCCCGATGACGTCATCAGAAGACCGAAGCACTTTTCACGATGTCCCGATGACGTTTTCAGAAGACCGAAGCACTCTCCACGATGTCTCGTTGACGTCATCAGAAGCCCGAAGCGCCTTTCACGATGTCCCGATGACGTCATCAGAAGACCGAAGCACTTTTCACGATGTCCCGATGACGTAATCAGAGGACCGAAGCACTTCTCACGATGTCCCGATGACGCCATCAGAAGCCCGAAGCACTTTTCACGATGTCCCGATGACGTCATCAGAAGCCCGATGCACTTTTCACGATGTCCCGATGACGTCATCAGAAGCCCGAAGCACTTTCCACGATGTCCCGATGACGTAATCAGAAGACCGAAGCACCTTTCACGATGTCCCGATGACGTCATCAGAGGACCGAAGCACTTTTCACGATGTCCCGATGACGTAATCAGAGGACCGAAGCACTTTTCACGATGTCCCGATGACGTCATCAGAAGCCCGATGCACTTTTCACGATGTCCCGATGACGCCATCAGAAGACCGAAGCACTTTTCACGATGTCCCAATGACGTCATTAGAAGACCGAAGCACTTTTCACGATGTCCCGATGACGTCATCACAAGCCCGAAGCACTTTTCACGATGTCCCGATGACGTCATCACAAGCCCGAAGCACTTTTCACGATGTCCCGATGACGTCATCAGAAGACCGAAGCACTTTTCACGATGTCCCGATGACGTAATCAGAGGACCGAAGCACTTTCCACGATGTCCCGATGACGTAGTCAGAAGACCGAAGCACTTTTCACGATGTCCCGATGACGTCATCACAAGCCCGAAGCACTTTTCACGATGTCCCGATGACGTCATCAGAAGACCGAAGCACTTTTCACGATGTCCCGATGACGTCATAACAAGGCCGAAGCACTTTTCACGATGTCCCGATGACGTCACCAGAATCCTGAAGCACTTTTCACGATGTCCCGATGACGTCATCAGAAGCTCGAAGCACTTTTCACGATGTCCCGTTGACGTCATCAGAAGCCCGAAGCACTTTTCACGATGTCCCGATGACGTCATCACAAGACCGAAGCACTTTTCACGATGTCCCGATGACGTCATCAGAAGCCCGAACCACTTTTCACGATGTCCCGATGACGTCATCAGAAGCCCGAAGCACTTTTCACGATGTCCCGATGACGTCATCAGAAGCACGGAGCACTTTTCACGATGTCCCGATGACGTCATCAGAAGCCCGAAGCACTTTTCACGATGTCCCGATGACGTCATCAGAAGCCCGAAGCCCTTTTCCCGATGTCCCGACGACGTCATCAGAAGCCCGAAGCACTTTTCACGATGTCCCGATGACGTCATCAGAAGACCGAAGCACTTTTCACGATGTCCCGATGACGTAATCAGAAGACCGAAGCACCTTTCACGATGTCCCGATGACGTCATCAGAAGACCGAAGCACTTTTCACGATGTCCCGATGACGTCATCAGAATCCCGAAGCACTTTTCACGATGCCCCGAGGACGTCATCAGAAGCCCGAACCACTTTTCACGATGTCCCGATGACGTCATCAGAAGCCCGAAGCACTTTTCACGATGTCCCGATGACGTAATCAGAGGACCGAAGCACCTTTCACGATGTCCCGATGACGTCATCACAAGCCCGAAGCACTTTTCACGACGTCCCGATGACGTCATCAGAAGCCCCAAGCACTTTTTACGATGTCCCGATGACGTCATCAGAAGACCGAAGCACTTTTCACGATGTCCCGATGACGTCATCAGAAGACCGAAGCACTTTTCACGATGTCCCGATGACGTAATCAGAAGACCGAAGCACTTTTCACGATGTCCCGATGACGTCATCAGAAGCCCGAAGCACTTTTCACGATGTCCCGATGACGTCATCAGAAGCCTGAGCACTTTCCACGACTTCCCGATAACGTCATCAGAAGCCCGAAGCACTTTTCACGATGTCCCCATGACGTCATCAGAAGCCCGAAGCATTTTTCACCCCGTCCCGATGACGTCATCAGAAGCCCGAAGCACTTCTCACGATGTCCCGATGACGTCATCAGAATCCTGAAGCACTTTTCACGATGCCCCGATGAAGTCATCAGAAGACCGAAGCACTTCTCACGATGTCCCGATGACGTCATCACAAGACCGAAGCACTTTTCACGATGTCCCAATGACGTCATTAGAAGACCGAAGCACTTTTCACGATGTCCCGATGACGTCATCACAAGCCCGAAGCACTTTTCACGATGTCCCGATGACGTCATCAGAAGACCGAAGCACTTTTCACGATGTCCCGATGACGTCATAACAAGCCCGAAGCACTTTTCACGATGTCCCGATCACGTCATCAGAAGACCGAAGCACTTTTCACGATGTCCCGATGACGTCATAACAAGCCCGAAGCACTTTTCACGATGTCCCGATCACGTCATCAGAAGACCGAAGCACTTTTCACGATGTCCCGATGACGCCATCAGAAGACCGAAGCACTTTTTACGATGTCTCGATGACGTCATCAGAAGCATGAAGCACTTTTCACGATGTCCCGATGACGTCATCAGAAGCCCGATGCACTTTTCACGATGTCCCGATGACGTAGTCAGAAGACCGAAGCACTTTTCACGACGTCCCGATGACGTCATCAGAAGCCCGAAGCACTTTTCACGACGTCCCGATGACGTCATCAGAAGCCCAAAGCACTTTCCACGATGTCCCGATGACGTCATCAGACGACCGAACCACTTTTCACGATGTCCTGATAACGTCATCAGAAGCCCGAAGCTCTTTTCACGATGTCCCGATGACGTCATCAGAAGACCGAAGCACTTTTCACGATGTCCCGATGACGTCATCAGAAGACCGAAGCACTTTTCACGATGTCCCGATGACGTCATCAGAAGACCGAAGCACTTTTCACGATGTCCCGATGACGTCATCAGAAGACCGAAGCACTTTTCACGATGTCTCGATGACGTCATCAGAAGCCCGGAGCACTTTTCACGATGTCCCGATGACGTCATCAGAAGCCCGAAGCACTTTTCACGATGTCCCGATGACGTCATCAGAAGCCCGAAGCACTTTTCACGATGTCCCGATGACGTCATCAGAAGACCGAAGCACTTTTACCGACGTCCCGTGACGTCATCAGAATCCTGAAGCACTTTTCACGATGTCATGATGACGTCACCAGAATCCTGAAGCTTTTTTCACGATGTCCCGATGACGTAATCAGAAGACCGAAGCACCTTTCACGATGTCCCGATGACGTCATCAGAAGACCGAAGCACTTTTCACGATGTCCCGATGACGTCATCAGAAGCCCGAAGCACTTTTCACGATCTCCCGATGACGTGATCAGAAGCCCGAAGCACTTTTCACGACGTCTCGATGACGTCATCAGAAGCCCGAAGCACTTGTCACGATGTCTTAATGACGTCATCAGAAGACCGAAGTACTTTTCACGATGTCCCGATGGCGTCATCAGAAGACCGAAGCACTTTTCACGATGTCCCGATGACGTCATCAGAAGACCGAAGCACTTTTCACGATGTCTCGATGACGTCATCAGAAGCATGAAGCACTTTTCACGATGCCCCGATGGCGTCATCAGAAGCCCGAAACACTTTTCACGATGTCCCGATGACGTCATCAGAAGCCCGATGCACTTTTCACGATGTCCCGATGACGTCATCAGAAGCCCGATGCACTTTTCACGATGTCCCGATGACGTCATCAGAAGCCCGATGCACTTTTCACGATGTCCCGATGACGTCATCAGAAGACCGAAGCACTTTCCACGATGTCCCGATGACGTAATCAGAAGACCGAAGCACCTTTCACGATGTCCCGATGACGTCATCAGAAGCCCGAAGCACTTTTCACGATGTCCCGATGACGTCATCAGAAGCCCGAAGCACTTTTCACGATGTCCCGATGACGTTATAAGAAGACCTAAGCACTTTTCACGATGTCCCGATGACGTCATCAGAAGACCCAAGCACCTTTCACGATGTCCCGATGCCGTCAACAGAAGCCCGAAGCCGTTTTCCCGACGCCCCGAACACGACATCAGAAGCCCAAAGCACTTTTCACGATGCCCCGATGACGTCATCAGAAGAAGGAAGCACTTTTCACGATGTCCCTATGACGTCATCAGAAGACCGAAGCACTTTTCACGATGTCCCGATGACGTCATCAGAAGCCCGAACCACTTTTCACGATGTCCCGATGACGTCATAAGACGACCGAAGCACTTTTCACGATGTCCGGATGACGCCATCAGAAGCCCGAAACACTTTTCCCGACGTCCCCATGACGTCATCAGAAGCCCGAAGCTCTTTTCACGATGTCCCGATGACGCCATCAGAAGACCGAAGCACTTTTCACGATGTCCCAATGACGTCATTAGAAGACCGAAGCACTTTTCACGATGTCCCGATGACGTCATCACAAGCCCGAAGCACTTTTCACGATGTCCCGATGACGTCATCAGAAGACCGAAGCACTTTTCACGATGTCCCGATGACGTCATCAGAAGCCCGATGCACTTTCCACGATGTCCCGATGACGTCATCAGAAGACCGATGCACTTTTCACGATGTCCCGATGACGTCATCAGAGGCCCGAAGCACTTTTCACGATGTCCCCATGACGTCACCAGAAGACCGAAGCATTTTTCACGATGTCCCGATGACGTCATCAGAAGACCGAAGCACTTTTCACGATGTCTCGATGACGTCATCAGAAGCACGAAGCACTTTTCACGATGTTCCGATGACGTCATCAGAATCCTGAAGCACTTTTCACGATGTCCCTATGACGTCATCAGAAGACCGAAGCACTTTTCACGATGCCCCGATGACGTCATCAGAAGCCCGAACCACTTTTCACGATGTCCCCATGACGTCATCAGAAGCCCGAAGCTCTTTTCACGATGTCCCGATGACGTCATCAGAAGACCGAAGCACTTTTCACGATGTCCCGATGACGTCATCAGAAGACCTATGCACTTTTCACGATGTCCCGATGACGTCATCAGAGGACCGAAGCATTATTCACGATGTCCCGATGACGACAGCAGAAGCCCGATGCACTTTTCACGATCTCTCGATGACGTCATCAGAAGACCGAAGCACTTTTCACGATGTCCCGATGACGTCATCAGAAGACCGAAGCATTTTTCACGATGCCCCGATGGCGTCATCAGAAGCCCGAAGCACTTTTCACGATGCCCCGATGGCGTCATCAGAAGCCCGAAGCACTTTTCACGATGTCCCGATGACGTCATCAGAAGCCCGATGCACTTTTCACGATGTCCCGATGACGCCAGCAGAAGACCGAAGCACTTTTCACGATGTCCCAATGACGTCATTAGAAGACCGAAGCACTTTTCACGATGTCCCGATGACGTCATCACAAGCCCGAAGCACTTTTCACGATGTCCCGATGACGTCATCAGAAGACCGAAGCACTTTTCACGATGTCCCGATGACGTAATCAGAAGACCGAAGCACCTTTCACGATGTCCCGATGACGTCATCAGAAGACCGAAGCACTTTTCACGATGTCCCAATGACGTCATCAGAAGCCCGATGCACTTTTCACGATGTCCCGATGACGTCATCAGAAGCCCGATGCACTTTTCACGATGTCCCGATGACGTCATCAGAAGACCGAAGCACTTTTCACGATGTCCCGATGACGTAATCAGAGGACCGAAGCACCTTTCACGATGTCCCGATGACGTCATCACAAGCCCGAAGCACTTTTCACGATGTCCCGATGACGTCATCACAAGCCCGAAGCACTTTTCACGATGTCCCGATGACGTCATCAGAAGACCGAAGCACTTTTCACGATGTCCCGATGACGTCATCAGAAGCCCGAAGCACTTTTCACGATGTCCCGATGACGTCATCACAAGCCCGGAGCACTTTTCACGATGTTCCGATGTCGTCATCAGAAGCCCGAAGCACTTTTCACGATGTCCCGATGACGTCATCACAAGCCCGAAGAACTTTTCACGATGTCCCGATGACGTCACCAGAAGCCCAAAGCACTTTTCACGATGTCCCGATGACGTCATCACAAGCCCGAAGCACTTTTCACGATGTCCCGATGACGTCATCACAAGCCCGAAGCACTTTTCACGATGTCCCGATGACGTCATCAGAAGACCGAAGCACTTTTCACGATGTCCCGATGACGCCATCAGAATCCTGAAGCGCTTTCACGATCTCTCGATGACGTCATCAGAAGCCCGAAGCACATCTTCCGACGTCCCCATAACGTCACCAGAAGCCTGAAGCACTTTTCACGATGTCCCGATGACGTCATCAGAAGACCGAAGCACTTTTCACGATGTCCGGATGACGTCATCAGAAGCCCGAAACACTTTTCACGACGTCCCCATGACGTCATCAGAAGCCCGAAGCTCTTTTCACGATGTCCCGATGACGTCATCAGAAGACCGAAGCACTTTTCACGATGTCCCGATGACGTCATCAGAGGACCGAAGCACTTTTCCCGACGTCTTCGTGACGGCATCAAAAGCCTGAGCACTTTTCACGACGTCCCGATAACGTCATCAGAAACCCGTAGTACATCTTCTG
>JAPDOI010000451.1:0-37500 GCA_029168955.1 Aplectana chamaeleonis
ACGATCAGAAAACCCCGGCCAAAGGGACGCTTCGCGGCGCTTCGTCCGGGAACCATAAGCCGGGTGTTCGCGCCGCTTCGAGGCGCTCTGTCCAGAAACTTTGTGGCTTTTCTGAACAAATTAAATCTCTCACAATCAGGAAAACCCCGGCCAAAGCGCCGCTTCGCGGCGCTTCGTCCGGGAACCATAAGCCGGGTGTTCGCGCCGCTTCGAGGCGCTCTGTCCAGAAACTTTGTGGCTTTTCTGAACAAATTAAATCTCTCACAATCAGGAAAACCCCGGCCAAAGCGCCGCTTTGCGGCGCTTCGTCCGGGAACCATAAGCCGGGTAATCGCGCCGCTTCGAGGCGCTCTGTCCAGAAACTTCGTGACTTTTCTGAACAAATTAAATCTCTCACGATCAGGAAAAGCGCCGCTTCGCGGCGCTTCGTCCGGGAACCATAAGCCGGGTGTTCGCGCCGCTTCGAGGCGCTCTGTCCAGAAACTTTGTGGCTTTTCTGAACAAATTAAATGTCTCACAATCAGGAAACCCCGGCCAAAGCGTCGCTTCGCGGCGCTTCGTCCGGGAACCATAAGCCGGGTGTTCGCGCCGCTTCGAGGCGCTCTGTCCAGAAACTTTGTGGCTTTTCTGAACAAATTAAATCTCTCACAATCAGGAAAACCCCGGCCAAAGCGCCGCTTCGCGGCGCTTCGTCCGGGAACCATAAGCCGGGGGTTCGCGCCGCTTCGCGGCGCTCTGTCCGGAAACTTCGTGACTTTTCTGAACAAATTAAATCTCTCACGATCAGGATCAGGAACGATAAGCCGGGTGTTCGCGCCGCTTCGAGGCGCTCTGTCCAGAAACTTTGTGGCTTTTCTGAACAAATTAAATCTCTCACGATCAGGAAAACCCCGGCCAAAGCGCCGCTTCGCGGCGCTTCGTCCGGGAACCATAAGCCGGGGGTTCGCGCCGCTTCGCGGCGCTCTGTCCGGAAACTTCGTGACTTTTCTGAACAAATTAAATCTCTCACGATCAGGATCAGGAACGATAAGCCGGGTGTTCGCGCCGCTTCGAGGCGCTCTGTCCAGAAACTTTGTGGCTTTTCTGAACAAATTAAATCTCTCACGATCAGGAAAACCCCGGCCAAAGCGCCGCTTCGCGGCGCTTCGTCCGGGAACCATAAGCCGGGGGTTCGCGCCGCTTCGCGGCGCTCTGTCCAGAAACTTTGTGGCTTTTCTGAACAAATTAAATCTCTCACAATCAGGAAAACCCCGGCCAAAGCGCCGCTTCGCGACGCTTTGTCCGGGAACCATAAGCCCGGGGGTCGCACCGCTTCGAGGCGCTCTGTCCAGAAACTTTGTGGCTTTTCTGAACGAATTAAATCTTTCATGATCAGGAAAACCCCGGCTAAAGCGCCGCTTCGCGGCGCTTCGTCCGGGAACCATAAGCCGGGGATTCGCGCCGCTTCAAGACGCTCTGTCCAGAAACTTTGTGGCTTTTCTGAACAATATAAATCTCTCACAATCAGGAAAACCCCGGCCAAAGCGCCGCTTCGCGGCGCTTCGTCCGGGAACCATAAGCCGGGTGTTCGCGCCGCTTCGAGGCGCTCTGTCCAGAAACTTTGTGGCTTTTCTGAACAAATTAAATCTCTCACAATCAGGAAAACCCCGGCCAAAGCGCCGCTTCGCGGCGCTTCGTCCGGGAACGATAAGCCGGGTGTTCGCGCCGCTTCGAGGCGCTCTGTCCAGAAACTTTGTGGCTTTTCTGAACAAATTAAATCTCTCACAATCAGGAAAACCCCGGCCAAAGCGCCGCTTCGCGGCGCTTCGTCCGGGAACCATAAGCCGGGGGTTCGCGCCGCTTCGAGGCGCTCTGTCCAGAAACTTTGTGGCTTTTCTGAACAAATTAAATCTCTCACAATCAGGAAAACCCCGGCCAAAGCGCCGCTTCGCGGCGCTTCGTCCGGGAACCATAAGCCGGGGGTTCGCGCCGCTTCGCGGCGCTCTGTCCGGAAACTTCGTGACTTTTCTGAACAAATTAAATCTCTCACGATCAGGATCAGGAACGATAAGCCGGGTGTTCGCGCCGCTTCGAGGCGCTCTGTCCAGAAACTTTGTGGCTTTTCTGAACAAATTAAATCTCTCACGATCAGGAAAACCCCGGCCAAAGCGCCGCTTCGCGGCGCTTCGTCCGGGAACCATAAGCCGGGTGTTCGCGCCGCTTCGAGGCGCTCTGTCCAGAAACTTTGTGGCTTTTCTGAACAAATTAAATCTCTCACGATCAGGAAAACCCCGGCCAAAGCGCCGCTTCGCGGCGCTTCGTCCGGGAACCATAAGCCGGGTGTTCGCGCCGCTTCGAGGCGCTCTGTCCAGAAACTTTGTGGCTTTTCTGAACAAATTAAATCTCTCACGATCAGGAAAACCCCGGCCAAAGCGCCGCTTCGCGGCGCTTCGTCCGGGAACCATAAGCCGGGTGTTCGCGCCGCTTCGAGGCGCTCTGTCCAGAAACTTTGTGGCTTTTCTGAACAAATTAAATCTCTCACGATCAGGAAAACCCCGGCCAAAGCGCCGCTTCGCGGCGCTTCGTCCGGGAACCATAAGCCGGGGATTCGCGCCGCTTCGCGGCGCTCTGTCCGGAAACTTCGTGACTTTTCTGAACAAATTAAATCTCTCACGATCAGGATCAGGAACGATAAGCCGGGTGTTCGCGCCGCTTCGAGGCGCTCTGTCCAGAAACTTTGTGGCTTTTCTGAACAAATTAAATCTCTCACGATCAGGGAAACCCCGGCCAAAGCGCCGCTTCGCGGCGCTTTGTCCGGGAACCATAAGCCGAGGGTTCGCTCCGCTTCGCGGCGCTCTGTCCGGAAACTTCGTGACTTTTCTGAACAAATTAAATCTCTCACAACCAGTAAAACCCCGGCCAAAGCGCCGCGTCGCGGCGCTTCGTCCTAGAACCATAAGCCGGGTGTTCGCGCCGCTTCGAGGCGCTCTGTCCAGAAACTTTGTGGCTTTTCTGAACAAATTAAATCTCTCACAATCAGGAAAACCCCGGCCAAAGCGCCGCTTCGCGGCGCTTCGTCCGGGAACCATAAGCCGGGGGTTCGCGCCGCTTCGCGGCGCTCTGTCCGGAAACTTTGTGGCTTTTCTGAACAAATTAAATCTCTCACAATCAGGAAAACCCCGGCCAAAGCGCCGCTTCGCGGCGCTTCGTCCGGGAACCATAAGCCGGGGGCTCGCGCCGCTTCGAGGCGCTCTGTCCAGAAACTTTGTGGCTTTTCTGAACAAATTAAATCTCTCACGATCAGGAAAACCCCGGCCAAAGCGCCGCTTCGCGGCGCTTCGTCCGGGAACCATAAGCCGGGGGTTCGCGCCGCTTCGCGGCGCTCTGTCCGGAAACTTCGTGACTTTTCTGAACAAATTAAATCTCTCACGATCAGGATCAGGAACGATAAGCCGGGTGTTCGCGCCGCTTCGAGGCGCTCTGTCCAGAAACTTTGTGGCTTTTCTGAACAAATTAAATCTCTCACAATCAGGAAAACCCCGGCCAAAGCGCCGCTTCGCGGCGCTTCGTCCGGGAACCATAAGCCGGGTGTTCGCGCCGCTTCGAGGCGCTCTGTCCAGAAACTTCGTGGCTTTTCTGAACAAATTAAATCTCTCACAATCAGGAAAACCCCGGCCAAAGCGCCGCTTCGCGGCGCTTCGTCCGGGAACCATAAGCCGGGGGTTCGCGCCGCTTCGAGGCGCTCTGTCCAGAAACTTTGTGGCTTTTCTGAACAAATTAAATCTCTCACGATCAGGAAAACCCCGGCCAAAGCGCCGCTTCGCGGCGCTTCGTCCGGGAACCATAAGCCGGGGGCTCGCGCCGCTTCGAGGCGCTCTGTCCAGAAACTTTGTGGCTTTTCTGAACAAATTAAATCTCTCACGATCAGGGAAACCCAGGCCAAAGCCCCGCTTCGCGGCGCTTTGTCCGGGAACCATAAGCCGGGGGTTCGCGCCGCTTCGAGGCGCTCTGTCCAGAAACTTTGTGGCTTTTCTGAACAAATTAAATCTCTCACAATCAGGAAAACCCCGGCCAAAGCGCCGCTTCGCGGCGCTTCGTCCGGGAACCATAAGCCGGGGGCTCGCGCCGCTTCGAGGCGCTCTGTCCAGAAACTTTGTGGCTTTTCTGAACAAATTAAATCTCTCACAATCAGGAAAACCCCGGCCAAAGCGCCGCTTCGCGGCGCTTCGTCCGGGAACCATAAGCCGGGTGTTCGCGCCGCTTCGAGGCGCTCTGTCCAGAAACTTTGTGGCTTTTCTGAACAAATTAAATCTCTCACGATCAGGAAAACCCCGGTCAAAGCGCCGCTTCGCGGCGCTTCGTCCGGGAACCATAAGCCGGGTGTTCGCGCCGCTTCGAGGCGCTCTGTCCAAAAACTTCATGGCTTTTCTGAACAAATTAAATCTCTCACGATCAGGAAAACCCCGGCCAAAGCGCCGCTCCGCCGCGCCTCGGCCGGGGACCATAAACCGGGGTTCGCGCCGCTTCGAGGCGCTCTGTCCAGAAACTTCGTGGCTTTTCTGAACAAATTAAATCTCTCACGATCAGGAAAACCCCGGCCAAAGCGCCGCTTCGCGGCGCTTCGTCCGGGAACCATAAGCCGGGGATTCGCGCCGCTTCGCGGCGCTCTGTCCGGAAACTTCGTGACTTTTCTGAACAAATTAAATCTCTCACGATCAGGATCAGGAACGATAAGCCGGGTGTTCGCGCCGCTTCGAGGCGCTCTGTCCAGAAACTTTGTGGCTTTTCTGAACAAATTAAATCTCTCACGATCAGGAAAACCCCGGCCAAAGCGCCGCTTCGCGGCGCTTCGTCCGGGAACCATAAGCCGGGTGTTCGCGCCGCTTCGAGGCGCTCTGTCCAGAAACTTTGTGGCTTTTCTGAACAAATTAAATCTCTCACGATCAGGAAAACCCCGGCCAAAGCGCCGCTTCGCGGCGCTTCGTCCGGGAACCATAAGCCGGGGGCTCGCGCCGCTTCGAGGCGCTCTGTCCAGAAACTTTGTGGCTTTTCTGAACAAATTAAATCTCTCACGATCAGGAAAACCCCGGCCAAAGCGCCGCTTCGCGGCGCTTCGTCCGGGAACCATAAGCCGGGAATCGCGCCGCTTCGAGGCGCTCTGTCCAGAAACTTTGTGGCTTTTCTGAACAAATTAAATCTCTCACGATCAGGAAAACCCCGGCCAAAGCGCCGCTTCGCGGCGCTTCGTCCGGGAACCATAAGCCGGGTGTTCGCGCCGCTTCGAGGCGCTCTGTCCAGAAACTTCGTGGCTTTTCTGAACAAATTAAATCTCTCACGATCAGGAAAACCCCGGCCAAAGCGCCGCTTCGCGGCGCTTCGTCCGGGAACCATAAGCCGGGGTCTCGCGCCGCTTCGAGGCGCTCTGTCCAGAAACTTTGTGGCTTTTCTGAACAAATTAAATCTCTCACGATCAGGAAAACCCCGGCCAAAGCGCCGCTTCGCGGCGCTTCGTCCGGGAACCATAAGCCGGGGGCTCGCGCCGCTTCGAGGCGCTCTGTCCAGAAACTTCGTGGCTTTTCTGAACAAATTAAATCTCTCACAATCAGGAAAACCCCGGCCAAAGCGCCGCTTCGCGGCGCTTCGTCCGGGAACCATAAGCCGGGGATTCGCGCCGCTTCGCGGCGCTCTGTCCGGAAACTTCGTGACTTTTCTGAAAAAATTAAATCTGTCACGATCAGGATCAGGAACGATAAGCCGGGTGTTCGCGCCGCTTCGAGGCGCTCTGTCCAGAAACTTTGTGGCTTTTCTGAACAATATAAATCTCTCACAATCAGGAAAACCCCGGCCAAAGCGCCGCTTCGCGGCGCTTCGTCCGGGAACCATAAGCCGGGTGTTCGCGCCGCTTCGAGGCGCTCTGTCCAGAAACTTTGTGGCTTTTCTGAACAAATTAAATCTCTCACAATCAGGAAAACCCCGGCCAAAGCGCCGCTTCGCGGCGCTTCGTCCGGGAACCATAAGCCGGGTGTTCGCGCCGCTTCGAGGCGCTCTGTCCAGAAACTTTGTGGCTTTTCTGAACAAATTAAATCTCTCACAATCAGGAAAACCCCGGCCAAAGCGCCGCTTCGCGGCGCTTCGTCCGGGAACCATAAGCCGGGGGCTCGCGCCGCTTCGAGGCGCTCTGTCCAGAAACTTTGTGGCTTTTCTGAACAAATTAAATCTCTCACGATCAGGAAAACCCCGGCCAAAGCGCCGCTTCGCGGCGCTTCGTCCGGGAACCATAAGCCGGGTGTTCGCGCCGCTTCGAGGCGCTCTGTCCAGAAACTTCGTGGCTTTTCTGAACAAATTAAATCTCTCACAATCAGGAAAACCCCGGCCAAAGCGCCGCTTCGCGGCGCTTCGTCCTAGAACCATAAGCCGGGGGTTCGCGCCGCTTCGCGGCGCTCTGTCCGGAAACTTCGTGACTTTTCTGAACAAATTAAATCTCTCACGATCAGGAAAACCCCGGCTAAAGCGCCGCTTCGCGGCGCTTCGTCCGGGAACCATAAGCCGGGGGTTCGCGCCGCTTCGAGGCGCTCTGTCCAGAAACTTTGTGGCTTTTCTGAACAAATTAAATCTCTCACGATCAGGGAAACCCCGGCCAAAGCGCCGCTTCGCGGCGCTTTGTCCGGCAACAATAAGCCGGGGGTTCGCGCCGCTTCGCGGCGCTCTGTCCGGAAACTTCGTGACTTTTCTGAACAAATTAAATCTCTCACGATCAGGATCAGGAACGATAAGCCGGGTGTTCGCGCCGCTTCGAGGCGCTCTGTCCAGAAACTTTGTGGCTTTTCTGAACAAATTAAATCTCTCACGATCAGGAAAACCCCGGCCAAAGCGCCGCTTCGCGGCGCTTCGTCCGGGAACCATAAGCCGGGTGTTCGCGCCGCTTCGAGGCGCTCTGTCCAGAAACTTTGTGGCTTTTCTGAACAAATTAAATCTCTCACGATCAGGAAAACCCCGGCCAAAGCGCCGCTTCGCGGCGCTTCGTCCGGGAACCATAAGCCGGGTGTTCGCGCCGCTTCGAGGCGCTCTGTCCAGAAACTTTGTGGCTTTTCTGAACAAATTAAATCTCTCACGATCAGGAAAACCCGGCCAAAGCGCCGCTTCGCGGCGCTTCGTCCGGGAACCATAAGCCGAGGGGTTCGCGCCGCTTCGAGGCGCTTTGTCCAGGAACTTCGTGACTTTTCTGAACAAATTAAATCTCTCACGATCAGGATCAGGAACGATAAGCCGGGTGTTCGCGCCGCTTCGAGGCGCTCTGTCCAGAAACTTTGTGGCTTTTCTGAACAAATTAAATCTCTCACGATCAGGGAAACCCCGGCCAAAGCGCCGCTTCGCGGCGCTTTGTCCGGCAACAATAAGCCGGGGTTCGCGCCGCTTCGGGGCGCCTTGTCCAGAAACTTTGTGGCTTTTCTGAACAAATTAAATCTCTCACGATCAGGAAAACCCGGCCAAAGCGCCGCTTCGCGGCGCTTTGTCCGGGAACGATAAGCTGGGTGTTCGCGCCGCTTCGAGGCGCTCTGTCCAGAAACTTTGTGGCTTTTCTGAACAAATTAAATCTCTCACGATCAGGAAAACCCCGGCCAAAGCGCCGCTTCGCGGCGCTTCGTCCGGGAACCATAAGCCGGGGGTTCGCGCCGCTTCGAGGCGCTCTGTCCAGAAACTTTGTGGCTTTTCTGAACAAATTAAATCTCTCACAATCAGGAAAACCCCGGCCAAAGCGCCGCTTCGCGGCGCTTTGTCCGGGAACCATACCATAAGCCGGGTGTTCGCGCCGCTTCGAGGCGCTCTGTCCAGAAACTTTGTGGCTTTTCTGAACAAATTAAATCTCTCACGATCAGGGAAACCCCGGCCAAAGCGCCGCTTCGCGGCGCTTTGTCCGGCAACAATAAGCCGGGTGTTCGCGCCGCTTCGAGGCGCTCTGTCCAGAAACTTCGTGACTTTTCTGAACAAATTAAATCTCTCACGATCAGGATCAGGAACGATAAGCCGGGTGTTCGCGCCGCTTCGAGGCGCTCTGTCCAGAAACTTCGTGACTTTTCTGAACAAATTAAATCTCTCACGATCAGGAAAACCCCGGCCAAAGCGCCGCTTCGCGGCGCTTCGTCCGGGAACCATAAGCCGGAGGTTCGCGCCGCTTCGCGGCGCTCTGTCCAGAAACTTTGTGGCTTTTCTGAACAAATTAAATCTCTCACGATCAGGAAAACCCCGGCCAAAGCGCCGCTTCGCGGCGCTTCGTCCGGGAACCATAAACCGGGGTTCGCGCCGCTCCGACGCGCTCTGTCCAGAAACTTTGTGGCTTTTCTGAACAAATTAAATCTCTCACGATCAGGAAAACCCCGGCCAAAGCGCCGCTTCGCGGCGCTTCGTCCGGGAACCATAAGCCGGGGGCTCGCGCCGCTTCGAGGCGCTCTGTCCAGAAACTTTGTGGCTTTTCTGAACAAATTAAATCTCTCACGATCAGGAAAACCCCGGCCAAAGCGCCGCTTCGCGGCGCTTTGTCCGGGAACGATAAGCCGGGTGTTCGCGCCGCTTCGAGGCGCTCTGTCCAGAAACTTTGTGGCTTTTCTGAACAAATTAAATCTCTCACGATCAGGAAAACCCCGGCCAAAGCGCCGCTTCGCGGCGCTTCGTCCGGGAACCATAAGCCGGGTGTTCGCGCCGCTTCGAGGCGCTCTGTCCAGAAACTTTGTGGCTTTTCTGAACAAATTAAATCTCTCACGATCAGGGAAACCGAGGCCAACGCGGCGCTTCGCGGCGCTTCGTCCGGGAACCATAAGCCGGGGGTTCGCGATGCTTCGAGGCGCTCTGTCCAGAAACTTTGTGGCTTTTCTGAACAAATTAAATCTCTCACGATCAAGGAAACCCCGGCCAAAGCGCCGCTTCGCGGCGCTTCGTCCGGGAACCATAAGCCGGGTGTTCGCGCCGCTTCGAGGCGCTCTGTCCAGAAACTTTGTGGCTTTTCTGAACAAATTAAATCTCTCACGATCAGGAAAACCCCGGCCAAAGCGCCGCTTCGCGGCGCTTCGTCCGGGAACCATAAGCCGGGGGTTCGCGCCGCTTCGCGGCGCTCTGTCCGGAAACTTCGTGACTTTTCTGAACAAATTAAATCTCTCACGATCAGGATCAGGAACGATAAGCCGGGTGTTCGCGCCGCTTCGAGGCGCTCTGTCCAGAAACTTTGTGGCTTTTCTGAACAAATTAAATCTCTCACGATCAGGAAAACCCCGGCCAAAGCGCCGCTTCGCGGCGCTTCGTCCGGGAACCATAAGCCGGGTGTTCGCGCCGCTTCGAGGCGCTCTGTCCAGAAACTTTGTGGCTTTTCTGAACAAATTAAATCTCTCACGATCAGGAAAACCCCGGCCAAAGCGCCGCTTCGCGGCGCTTCGTCCGGGAACCATAAGCCGGGGGCTCGCGCCGCTTCGAGGCGCTCTGTCCAGAAACTTTGTGGCTTTTCTGAACAAATTAAATCTCTCACAATCAGGAAACCCCGGCCAAAGCGCCGCTTCGCGGCGCTTCGTCCGGGAACCATAAGCCGGGGGCTCGCGCCGCTTCGAGGCGCTCTGTCCAGAAACTTTGTGGCTTTTCTGAACAAATTAAATCTCTCACGATCAGGAAAACCCCGGCCAAAGCGCCGCTTCGCGGCGCTTCGTCCGGGAACCATAAGCCGGGGGCTCGCGCCGCTTCGAGGCGCTCTGTCCAGAAACTTTGTGGCTTTTCTGAACAAATTAAATCTCTCACGATCAGGAAAACCCCGGCCAAAGCGCCGCTTCGCGGCGCTTCGTCCGGGAACCATAAGCCGGGTGTTCGCGCCGCTTCGAGGCGCTCTGTCCAGAAACTTCGTGACTTTTCTGAACAAATTAAATCTCTCACGATCAGGATCAGGAACGATAAGCCGGGTGTTCGCGCCGCTTCGAGGCGCTCTGTCCAGAAACTTTGTGGCTTTTCTGAACAAATTAAATCTCTCACGATCAGGAAAACCCCGGCCAAAGCGCCGCTTCGCGGCGCTTCGTCCGGGAACCATAAGCCGGGTGTTCGCGCCGCTTCGAGGCGCTCTGTCCAGAAACTTTGTGGCTTTTCTGAACAAATTAAATCTCTCACAATCAGGAAAACCCCGGCCAAAGCGCCGCTTCGCGGCGCTTCGTCCGGGAACCATAAGCCGGGTGTTCGCGCCGCTTCGAGGCGCTCTGTCCGGAAACTTCGTGACTTTTCTGAACAAATTAAATCTCTCACAATCAGGAAAACCCCGGCCAAAGCGCCGCTTCGCGGCGCTTCGTCCGGGAACCATAAGCCGGGTGTTCGCGCCGCTTCGAGGCGCTCTGTCCAGAAACTTTGTGGCTTTTCTGAACAAATTAAATCTCTCACAATCAGGAAAACCCCGGCCAAAGCGCCGCTTCGCGGCGCTTCGTCCGGGAACCATAAGCCGGGTGTTCGCGCCGCTTCGAGGCGCTCTGTCCAGAAACTTTGTGGCTTTTCTGAACAAATTAAATCTCTCACGATCAGGAAAACCCCGGCCAAAGCGCCGCTTCGCGGCGCTTCGTCCGGGAACCATAAGCCGGGGGTTCGCGCCGCTTCGAGGCGCTCTGTCCAGAAACTTCGTGACTTTTCTGAACAAATTAAATCTCTCACGATCAGGAAAACCCCGGCCAAAGCGCCGCTTCGCGGCGCTTCGTCCGGGAACCATAAGCCGGGTGTTCGCGCCGCTTCGAGGCGCTCTGTCCAGAAACTTCGTGGCTTTTCTGAACAAATTAAATCTCTCACGATCAGGAAAACCCCGGCCAAAGCGCCGCTTCGCGGCGCTTCGTCCGGGAACCATAAGCCGGGTGTTCGCGCCGCTTCGAGGCGCTCTGTCCAGAAACTTTGTGGCTTTTCTGAACAAATTAAATCTCTCACAATCAGGAAAACCCCGGCCAAAGCGCCGCTTCGCGGCGCTTCGTCCGGGAACCATAAGCCGGGTGTTCGCGCCGCTTCGAGGCGCTCTGTCCAGAAACTTCGTGACTTTTCTGAACAAATTAAATCTCTCACGATCAGGATCAGGAACGATAAGCCGGGTGTTCGCGCCGCTTCGAGGCGCTCTGTCCAGAAACTTTGTGGCTTTTCTGAACAAATTAAATCTCTCACGATCAGGAAAACCCCGGCCAAAGCGCTGCTTCGCGGCGCTTCGTCCGGGAACCATAAGCCGGGTGTTCGCGCCGCTTCGAGGCGCTCTGTCCAGAAACTTTGTGGCTTTTCTGAACAAATTAAATCTCTCACGATCAGGAAAACCCCGGCCAAAGCGCCGCTTCGCGGCGCTTCGTCCGGGAACCATAAGCCGGGTGTTCGCGCCGCTTCGAGGCGCTCTGTCCAGAAACTTTGTGGCTTTTCTGAACAAATTAAATCTCTCACGATCAGGAAAACCCCGGCCAAAGCGCCGCTTCGCGGCGCTTCGTCCGGGAACCATAAGCCGGGGGTTCGCGCCGCTTCGAGGCGCTCTGTCCAGAAACTTTGTGGCTTTTCTGAACAAATTAAATCTCTCACGATCAGGAAAACCCCGGCCAAAGCGCCGCTTCGCGGCGCTTCGTCCGGGAACCATAAGCCGGGTGTTCGCGATGCTTCGAGGCGCTCTGTCCAGAAACTTTGTGGCTTTTCTGAACAAATTAAATCTCTCACGATCAAGGAAACCTCGGCCAAAGGGCCGCTTCGCGGCGCTTCGTTCAGGAACGATAAGCCGGGTGTTCGCGCCGCTTCGAGGCGCTCTGTCCAGAAACTTCGTGACTTTTCTGAACAAATTAAATCTCTCACGATCAGGATCAGGAACGATAAGCCGGGTGTTCGCGCCGCTTCGAGGCGCTCTGTCCAGAAACTTTGTGGCTTTTCTGAACAAATTAAATCTCTCACAATCAGGAAAACCCCGGCCAAAGCGCCGCTTCGCGGCGCTTCGTCCGGGAACCATAAGCCGGGTGTTCGCGCCGCTTCGAGGCGCTCTGTCCAGAAACTTTGTGGCTTTTCTGAACAAATTAAATCTCTCACAATCAGGAAAACCCCGGCCAAAGCGCCGCTTCGCGGCGCTTCGTCCGGGAACCATAAGCCGGGGGTTCGCGCCGCTTCGCGGCGCTCTGTCCGGAAACTTCGTGACTTTTCTGAACAAATTAAATCTCTCACGATCAGGAAAACCCCGGCCAAAGCGCCGCTTCGCGGCGCTTCGTCCGGGAACCATAAGCCGGGAGTTCGCGCCGCTTTGCGGCGCTCTGTCCAGAAACTTTGTGGCTTTTCTGAACAAATTAAATCTCTCACGATCAGGAAAACCCCGGCCAAAGCGCCGCTTCGCGGCGCTTCGTCCGGGAACCATAAGCCGGGGGCTCGCGCCGCTTCGAGGCGCTCTGTCCAGAAACTTTGTGGCTTTTCTGAACAAATTAAATCTCTCACGATCAGGAAAACCCCGGCCAAAGCGCCGCTTCGCGGCGCTTCGTCCGGGAACCATAAGCCGGAGGTTCGCGCCGCTTCGCAGCGCTCTGTCCAGAAACTTTGTGGCTTTTCTGAACAAATTAAATCTCTCACGATCAGGAAAACCTGGCCAAAGCGCCGCTTCGCGGCGCTTCGTCCGGGAACCATAAGCCGGGGGTTCGCGCCGCTTCGAGGCGCTCTGTCCAGAAACTTTGTGGCTTTTCTGAACAAATTAAATCTCTCACAATCAGGAAAACCCCGGCCAAAGCGCCGCTTCGCGGCGCTTCGTCCGGGAACCATAAGCCGGGTGTTCGCGCCGCTTCGCGGCGCTCTGTCCGGAAACTTCGTGACTTTTCTGAACAAATTAAATCTCTCACGATCAGGATCAGGAACGATAAGCCGGGTGTTCGCGCCGCTTCGAGGCGCTCTGTCCAGAAACTTTGTGGCTTTTCTGAACAAATTAAATCTCTCACGATCAGGAAAACCCCGGCCAAAGCGCCGCTTCGCGGCGCTTCGTCCGGGAACCATAAGCCGGGGGTTCGCGCCGCTTCGAGGCGCTCTGTCCAGAAACTTTGTGGCTTTTCTGAACAAATTAAATCTCTCACAATCAGGAAAACCCCGGCCAAAGCGCCGCTTCGCGGCGCTTCGTCCGGGAACCATAAGCCGGGGGCTCGCGCCGCTTCGAGGCGCTCTGTCCAGAAACTTTGTGGCTTTTCTGAACAAATTAAATCTCTCACAATCAGGAAAACCACGGCCAAAGCGCCGCTTTGCGGCGCTTCGTCCGGGAACCATAAGCCGGGTGTTCGCGCCGCTTCG
Organism: Aplectana chamaeleonis; assembly: GCA_029168955.1. Lineage (NCBI taxonomy): Eukaryota > Metazoa > Nematoda > Chromadorea > Rhabditida > Cosmocercidae > Aplectana > Aplectana chamaeleonis. The sequence goes on from JAPDOI010000451.1 coordinate 13,255, forward strand.
AGGCGCTCTGTCCGGAACCTTCGTGGCTTTTCTTACCAAATTAAACCTCTCACGATCAGGAAACCCCCGGCCAAAGCGCCGCTTCGCGGCGCTTCGTCCGGGAACCATAAGCCGGGGGTTCGCGCCGCTTCGCGGCGCTCTGTCCGGAAACTTCGTGACTTTTCTGAACAAATTAAATCTCTCACAATCAGGAAAACCCCGGCCAAAGCGCCGCTTCGCGGCGCTTCGTCCGGGAACCATAAGCCGGGGGCTCGCGCCGCTTCGAGGCGCTCTGTCCAGAAACTTTGTGGCTTTTCTGAACAAATTAAATCTCTCACGATCAGGAAAACCCCGGCCAAAGCGCCGCTTCGCGGCGCTTCGTCCGGGAACCATAAGCCGGGTGTTCGCGCCGCTTCGAGGCGCTCTGTCCAGAAACTTTGTGGCTTTTCTGAACAAATTAAATCTCTCACAATCAGGAAAACCCCGGCCAAAGCGCCGCTTCGCGGCGCTTCGTCCGGGAACCATAAGCCGGGGGCTCGCGCCGCTTCGAGGCGCTCTGTCCGGAAACTTCGTGACTTTTCTGAACAAATTAAATCTCTCACGATCAGGATCAGGAACGATAAGCCGGGTGTTCGCGCCGCTTCGCGGCGCTCTGTCCGGAAACTTCGTGACTTTTCTGAACAAATTAAATCTCTCACGATCAGGATCAGGAACGATAAGCCGGGTGTTCGCGCCGCTTCGCGGCGCTCTGTCCGGAAACTTTGTGGCTTTTCTGAACGAATTAAATATCTCACGATCAGGAAAACCCCGGCTAAAGCGCCGCTTCGCGGCGCTTCGTCCGGGAACCATAAGCCGGGGGTTCGCGCCGCTTCGAGGCGCTCTGTCCAGAAACTTTGTGGCTTTTCTGAACAAATTAAATCTCTCACAATCAGGAAAACCCCGGCCAAAGCGCCGCTTCGCGGCGCTTCGTCCGGGAACCATAAGCCGGGGGTTCGCGCCGCTTCGCGGCGCTCTGTCCGGAAACTTCGTGACTTTTCTGAACAAATTAAATCTCTCACGATCAGGAAAACCACGGCCAAAGCGCCGCTTCGCGGCGCTTCGTCCGGGAACCATAAGACGGGGTTCGCGCCGCTTCGAGGCGCTCTGTCCAGAAACTTTGTGGCTTTTCTGAACAAATTAAATCTCTCACAATCAGGAAAACCCCGGCCAAAGCGCCGCTTCGCGGCGCTTCGTCCGGGAACCATAAGCCGGGGGTTCGCGCCGCTTCGAGGCGCTCTGTCCAGAAACTTTGTGGCTTTTCTGAACAAATTAAATCTCTCACAATCAGGAAAACCACGGCAAAGTCGCTTCGCGGCGCTTCGTCCGGGAACCATAAGCCGGGTGTTCGCGCCGCTTCGAGGCGCTCTGTCCAGAAACTTTGTGACTTTTCTGAACAAATTAAATCTCTCACGATCAGGAAAACCCCGGCCAAAGCGCCGCTTCGCGGCGCTTCGTCCGGAACAATAAGGCGGGTGTTCGCGCCGCTTCGCGGCGCTTCGTCCGGGAACTTCGTGACTTTTCTGAACAAATTAAATCTCTCACGATCAGGATCAGGAACGATAAGCCGGGTGTTCGCGCCGCTTCGAGGCGCTCTGTCCAGAAACTTTGTGGCTTTTCTGAACAAATTAAATCTCTCACGATCAGGAAAACCCCGGCCAAAGCGCCGCTTCGCGGCGCTTCGTCCGGGAACCATAAGCCGGGTGTTCGCGCCGCTTCGAGGCGCTCTGTCCAGAAACTTTGTGGCTTTTCTGAACAAATTAAATCTCTCACAATCAGGAAAACCCCGGCCAAAGCGGCGCTTCGCGGCGCTTCGTCCGGGAACCATAAGCCTTGGGCTCGCGCCGCTTCGAGGCGCTCTGTCCAGAAACTTTGTGGCTTTTCTGAACAAATTAAATCTCTCACGATCAGGAAAACCCCGGCCAAAGCGCCGCTTCGCGGCGCTTCGTCCGGGAACCATAAGCCGGGTGTTCGCGCCGCTTCGAGGCGCTCTGTCCAGAAACTTTGTGGCTTTTCTGAACAAATTAAATCTCTCACGATCAGGATCAGGAACGATAAGCCGGGTGTTCGCGCCGCTTCGAGGCGCTCTGTCCAGAAACTTTGTGGCTTTTCTGAACAAATTAAATCTCTCACAATCAGGAAAACCCCGGCCAAAGCGCCGCTTCGCGGCGCTTCGTCCGGGAACCATAAGCCGGGTGTTCGCGCCGCTTCGAGGCGCTCTGTCCAGAAACTTTGTGGCTTTTCTGAACAAATTAAATCTCTCACAATCAGGAAACCCCGGCCAAAGCGCCGCTTCGCGGCGCTTCGTCCGGGAACCATAAGCCGGGGGTTCGCGCCGCTTCGAGGCGCTCTGTCCAGAAACTTTGTGGCTTTTCTGAACAAATTAAATCTCTCACAATCAGGAAAACCCCGGCCAAAGCGCCGCTTCGCGGCGCTTCGTCCGGGAACCATAAGCCGGGGGTTCGCGCCGCTTCGCGGCGCTCTGTCCGGAAACTTCGTGACTTTTCTGAACAAATTAAATCTCTCACGATCAGGATCAGGAACGATAAGCCGGGTGTTCGCGCCGCTTCGAGGCGCTCTGTCCAGAAACTTTGTGGCTTTTCTGAACAAATTAAATCTCTCACGATCAGGATCAGGAACGATAAGCCGGGTGTTCGCGCCGCTTCGAGGCGCTCTGTCCAGAAACTTTGTGGCTTTTCTGAACAAATTAAATCTCTCACGATCAGGAAAACCCCGGCCAAAGCGCCGCTTCGCGGCGCTTCGTCCGGGAACCATAAGCCGGGGGTTCGCGCCGCTTCGAGGCGCTCTGTCCAGAAACTTTGTGGCTTTTCTGAACAAATTAAATCTCTCACAATCAGGAAAACCCCGGCTAGCGCCGCTTCGCGGCGCTTTCGTCCGGGAACCATAAGCCGGGGGCTCGCGCCGCTTCGAGGCGCTCTGTCCAGAAACTTTGTGGCTTTTCTGAACAAATTAAATCTCTCACGATCAGGAAAACCCCGGCCAAAGCGCCGCTTCGCGGCGCTTTGTCCGGGAACGATAAGCCGGGTGTTCGCGCCGCTTCGAGGCGCTCTGTCCAGAAACTTTGTGGCTTTTCTGAACAAATTAAATCTCTTACAATCAGGAGAACCCCGGCCAAAGCGCCGCTTCGCGGCGCTTCGTCCGGGAACCATAAGCCGGTGGTTCGCGCCGCTTCGCGGCGCTCTGTCCGGAAACTTCTTGACTTTTCTGAACAAATTAAATCTCTCACAATCAGGAAAACCTCGGCCAAGCGCCGCTTCGCGGCGCTTCGTCCGGGAACGATAAGCCGGGTGTTCGCGCCGCTTCGAGGCGCTCTGTCCAGAAACTTTGTGGCTTTTCTGAACAAATTAAATCTCTCACGATCAGGATCAGGAATGATAAGCCTATGAGAGTATGTTAAGTTTCATTTCGATCTGTCAATTCATTCTTTGTTTACAAGCCATTTAGTGGCCACAGCAATGGAAAAAATTGAACATCGTGCAGTGATAAAATTCTTATTTTTGGAAGGTGTAGCACCAAAAGAAGTTCACAAACGAATGTTAAAAGTGTATAATGATTATTCACCTACAATTAGAACAGTAGAAGGATGGGTTGCTGAATTTAAACGTGGTCGTACAAGCCTTGAAGACGATCCACGTGAAGGACGTCCAAAAAGCGCATCAACACCAGAAATCATAGCCAAAATACAGGACATGGTTTTGAAAGATCGTCGATTGACTGAGAGAGATTCGGTTGAGGCTCTACACATCTCATTAGGCAGTGTGAGCCACATTTTAAGTGAAATTTTGGATTTTAGAAAGCTGTGTGCACAATGGGTGCCGCGTTCGCTAAAAACACATTCGAATACGACTTTCTCAGCAACATTTGGAGCGTTTCAAAAAGGTTAAAGTGGATTCTGTGCGTCGATTCATCACTATGGATGAGACTTGGACTTTTTTTGGTTTTTTTTGAAGTGTATTAATGTTCAGGGAGATTATACTGAATAATAAAGTGTATTTTGAACCATAAAATTGTGTTTTTCTTGTTGAACGACAAAACTTATTGAACAACCTGGTAGAACAGTTTTCCGATAGATTTTTACCACAGCAATGCGGCGAAGCGCAATTTTCTTCCATTGGGTCACGTACACCACAAAACTGTTCCGGTACTGTACCGGGAACGTGCACATTGAACGACTGATCGAACCCGCGCGGCCTACGATACGCCTGTGTGCTGGGTGGACAGACGATTGGTCGGACCAAGTTCACTCCGGCGCCCATGCCATTGATTGGCATGCCTTGGAGCCGGAATGCCTCCTTTATGTGAGGTGAGGGAGAAACGATAGAGGGGCTTTATCCCCCTTCCCAAATTTTTGCAGCTGACAAGCTGGCCAGCGGGGAAGCATGAAATTCATGCTTCAAAGTATAATCAATGTTCAGTCGGCGCCTTGAACCTGCCGAGTCGGCGCCTTGAACCTGCCTAGTCGGCGCCTAATAGTCTACGACTCGGCAGGTTTGCGGGAGATTCGCGGCGAGTTTTCTCAGAGAAGAGAGCTGAAGCTCGTGATGGCGTTGATAGGTATTATCCTTCATAATGGTTAATGCCTCCACACTCAAAAGTCAACATAAGCTAAGGTGGCCCTCTTTTAGCACAAAAACACGGTTTTCGCGTTCTTATCAGGCATGCCTTGCTGTGTAGGGCACCAGACCTTTCGTAAACGGTGGAGATATAAAATCTATAGTGGTCAGGAAAATTCGTTTTTTTTTCATAATGTTCATCAAAAAGGCGGCAAGAATTGCTCTTTGGAGGACCGTGATTTTCAAGCGGAAGCAAACGTAATTTTTTTGTACGTTCTATCGATCCATAACAAAAAAAACTGCGATTAAAAATTTTCTTGGGCGAACGGCGTCATGTATAGTTCCATCTAGCGGAAGAGGTTGAACCTAACCCCTGTGTAGACACCAAAACTCAATGCGGGTGGTTGCGTCGCGGCCATTACCGTCCAATAACGCCGAGAGACTGAGCTACTTGTCAGTGCAGACCACAACGTAGCGCAAGAAATTCACGCAAGAGTGTGCTATGCATCAAGAACTATTGGTGTTCGTCTCTGTACAACGTTTGTTCCGTTTCGATCTATGACTTGCCCACAATTTTCAACTTCTACGATTTCGGTTTTTTCATAAAGTTAGGGACGACCTTCGAGTCTATAGTTTTGATCAGAAAAGCGAAAAAACGTGGACATGAATGTTCAGAGGACTACCGCAGTTTTGAACGAAAAGTTCACAATAAGAATTTAAGAAGGCGTTCAGCGCTACAGTTTTGTCAGGATTCGCTTTGGCAACAAGGGTGAAATTCCTCACATGAATATACTTGATTGCGTATCTTTTTTTTCACTACGAAAACATAATTTTGTCATTATTCGAATCACTTCGACTACTTTGAATTCTTTTTCCAGTCAAAAATATGAAATTACGATAAGAAAACTCTTCAAAAAGACAGAAAAGTTTTCTGTCTTTTTCGGAATTTTTCGAATTCAAAATCGGAAATTTTTCGTTTTTCGGTTTTTCCGGTTTTAAAGTTTTTCTCACATGTCTGGTCCGAGATGAAATGTTGACTTGTGTGCTTCTTACCATGATTAAGTTAACTGTGATGCGTGATTCGACGCGTTTCATCTTGGAGGGCAAAACCTGCCTGTAGAAGGAGGCGGACATAGAGCACCTCCTGAAGCCCCTTAAAATTCAAGCTGTCCATCCAGCTCGAAATGATGTCTAGCGTCACCCGTCCGAAATAATCGAGAGCAATCCCAGACTATAGAACTTCCTCCATCGAAGCTTTACCTCGAGAACAGGCTTTTTCTCGGAGCAGATTCCACCAGTAGTAAGTTTGACCATATCTGATGTTAGAATTCTTCTTCGCTCTATCAAGATACACAATATTAAATGCAAAAGCAGCGCCGTCTTCCACTTCCAGAAACTGTGGTGCACGCGAAGCGCGCACGAGATTTGGTTTTGAACCGGACTTGCGCGCAACCGCTTTTTCGAAATCTAGGTTTTGAGTGCACGTAGAAATTATGTAGCTCTAAATTGCATTGAAAAGAGCGCAAAAAGTTGCCATTGAGCACAAGAATGGTTTGGGAAGTTTCCTGGTTTTTAAGAAAAATTGGAAAAAGCACTTGATTTTGGTGTTAATCTCCTTTTCTTTTTTTACGTTTGCTTCCGCTTGAAAATCACGGTTCTCCAAAGAGCAATTCTTGCCGCCTTTTTGATGAACATTATGAAAAAAAAACGAATTTTCCTGACCACTATAGATTTTATATCTCCACCGTTTACGGAAGGTCTGGTGCCCTACACAGCAAGGCATGCCTGATAAGAACGCGAAAACCGTGTTTTTGTGCTAAAAGAGGGCCAGCTTAGCTTATGTTGACTTTTGAGTGTGGAGGCATTAACCATTATGAAGGATAATACCTATCAACGCCATCACGAGCTTCAGCTCTCTTCTCTGAGAAAACTCGCCGCGAATCTCCCGCAAACCTGCCGAGTCGTAGACTATCAGGCGCCGACTAGGCAGGTTCAAGGCGCCGACTCGGCAGGTTCAAGGCGCCGACTGAACATTGATTATACTTTGAAGCATGAATTTCATGCTTCCCCGCTGGCCAGCTTGTCAGCTTGTCAGCTGCAAAAATTTGGGAAGGGGGATAAAGCCCCTCTATCGTTTCTCCCTCACCTCACATAAAGGAGGCATTCCGGCTCCAAGGCATGCCAATCAATGGCATGGGCGCCAGAGTGAACTTGGCCTGACCAATCGTCTGTCCACCCAGCACACAGGCGTATCGTAGGCCGCGCGGGTTCGATCAGTCGTTCAATATGCACGTTCCCGGTACAGTACCGGAACAGTTTTGTGGTGTACGTGACCCAATGGAAGAAAATTGCGCTTCGCCGCATTGCTGTGGTAAAAATCTATCGGAAAACTGTTCTACCAGGTTGTTCAATAAGTTTTGTCGTTCAACAAGAAAAACACAATTTTATGGTTCAAAATACACTTTATTATTCAGTATAATCTCCCTGAACATTAATACACTTCAAAAAAAACCAAAAAAAGTCCAAGTCTCATCCATAGTGATGAATCGACGCACAGAATCCACTTTATCCTTTTTGAAACGCTCCAAATGTTGCTGAGAAAGTCGTATTCGAATGTGTTTTTAGCGAACGCGGCACCCATTGTGCACACAGCTTTCTAAAATCCAAAATTTCACATAAAATGTGGCTCACACTGCCTAATGAGATGTGTAGAGCCTCAACCGAATCTCTCTCAGTCAATCGACGATCTTTCAAAACCATGTCCTGTATTTTGGCTATGATTTCTGGTGTTGATGCGCTTTTTGGACGTCCTTCACGTGGATCGTCTTCAAGGCTTGTACGACCACGTTTAAATTCAGCAACCCATCCTTCTACTGTTCTAATTGTAGGTGAATAATCATTATACACTTTTAACATTCGTTTGTGAACTTCTTTTGGTGCTACACCTTCCAAAAATAAGAATTTTATCACTGCACGATGTTCAATTTTTTCCATTGCTGTGGCCACTAAATGGCTTGTAAACAAAGAATGAATTGACAGATTGAAATGAAACTTAACATACTCTCATATAAAGAGTGTACCAACAAAGCAAAAAAAATTGGGCTAGTAGCAACGCCCTTATCGAACGACAAAACTTATTGAACAACCTGGTACGTTGAGTTCTTTAGAAGGTGCAAAAACTATGAGAGCAGAATTTTTTCATCATCATTCATCATCATCAGCAGCAGAACATCATCTTCCCACAACATTTGAACCTTCATATCATTTGTACCACCTTCATTTGTACCATATATTTCACCCTATAAATTCTGATTTCATCGTTTTTTACACCTTCTAAGGAACATACGTCTACGTAAAAAATAGGTTTCCAATAGATTTCACCATAACAAGGCCATTGTTGTACTCTGCCACAGCCCTGTCGCGGTCGCACCCCTGCTCTGCCAACGTGTAGCTAGATGCCTCCGAGGGCGCCGAGAATTTCACCTACTGAGGCTAAACTTTCCGTAATTTACGTAAATTCTCGTGCCAAAATTAGACTAGATGCCTCCGAAACCCTGGGCATCTCTGGTTTCCGTGTGAGGCATCTAGCTACGCGTTGGCGGAGTGAGCGACGTCGCAGTCTCTGAAGGCCAGTTGTGCTGTGCCATACATCAATAATGCGACGCGACCGGCGCATGCGAAGTGTTCCTGCGACAGCTCTTTTCATGGTGAAAGTGTGGGTCCCGACACGATTCGTAGATGAGCGAGCCTGTCGCGGTCGCAGACTGGAGGTATAACAATGGCCCAATGCGGCAAAGCGCAATTTTGAAGGTCGCCGTCATTTATGATGTGTCGTCTGCAGTTTCGCAAGCAAAACACCATAATTTAGGCCGGATGTCAGGCGTAGATTTAGCCGCTTGTCGAGACGTTGAAGTGAGAAAACTACATAACCGAACACAGAGAAAGATAAAGGAGAAAACAAGCACCTTTGCAGGAAAAAATGGTGAAGTGAGGCATATATTGTAGGATTTCAACTGGTGAAGTGAAGCGGTTATCATCAATGTTATCAGGATTTCACGAAACATGTAAAACCACTATTGACGATTTGGCCTCATTAAGATCTTGAATAATAACCCAGTTCAGATGGGGTCGCGGCAGATACGCGGCAGGCTCGCACCAGCTCCAGAGTTAATACTAAAAGAACATCGCGGTGCCGAGGTGTTCGCGGCAGGTTCGAGGTTCGCGGTAGGTTTCCGGCAGATTCGCGGCAGGCACGAGGTTCGCGGTAGGTTCACGGCCCGTTCGCGGCGAGTTTTCTCAGTTATCGGTACTTCCTTGACTCGATTCATGTCATCACAACCTCGAGTGTTCATTTGTTTACGTCGAGGGGGCGGAAAGGGGGCATGAGGCGTTTCGGTAACCTCAGAACGTTTGTTTGCATCCGTTATTTTGTCTGTCCTAGCTCTTCCAACCGCATTTTCAACACTGAGAGCATACACAGAATTCTCTTCGGCTATCATTTTACTGCGAAAAGTCACCGAGAATGGTTACCGTGAACGCTGCCTTAAAAGTACCTATGCAGGTTTTTAGCTACTCTGCCAGCGCGTAGCTAGATGCCTCACATGGAAACCGGAGATGCTCAGGGTTTTGGAGGTATCTAGTCTAATTTTGACCCGAAATTCCACGTAAATTACGGAAAGTTTAGCCTCAGTTAGTGAAATTTTAGCTACAGCGCCCGCATATTCTACGTAAATTCTCGCTACTGCACCCGCATATTCTACGCAAATTCTCGTTGCAGCACTCGGTCGATCGACCCACCCAGTCCTGATCCGTGCTAGAGAGGCGATCACAGCTGCGATCGACAGCATCGCCGTTTCTTCCCCACGGCCTGCAGCATCCCATTGGTCAAAACTATCCTCACCGTGGTCTCCCAGAGAGCGACCACTCTCCACGGCCAGCCACAGAGTGTCGAGTAACCACTCCGTGATATGACTGGGCCAACACAAATCGAACGGCATCCCTGCGTTCCGCGTAGCCAGCGCGGGTTTAAGATTGCATTTCAACACAGGCTGTCGCGAAATCCGTAGATTCTCGCTACAAAATTATAGCGAGAATATACGGGTTTAGCGACAGATAGATCAATCTATCGAATTTAGCCTTCATTTTTACGTAGAATACGCGTAGAATTTGCACCTTTGTACCGTCGACACAAGAATATGCGGGTTTTAGCTATCGTAGCTAAAACTCGTAAATTCTCGCTACATGGAATGGGGCGGCGTTAAGTGTATGGTATACTTTGCGACACACGGTCGCATCGCTATGCACAGCGACAGCGACCGCCTCCCGCCCTTTAAATCTGTCGCTGTCGCAGTGCACTGCACAGCGACAGCGACAGTGGTGGCGACAGGCTATGGCTTATTTGCAGTATGTCAGCCCTCCGCGACACCTCGCTGCGACCCACACGCGACATATGTTCCTACGACGGCCGTTGCGGTTGCTTCGATGCGGGTCCCTCCGCGATTTGTGTTAGATTGCATGCCTGTCGCTCATTGCAGCGACAAAGTATACCATACCCCTTACAGGCCGCGCCCTCGGAGGCATCTAGTAGCTACGCGTTGGCAGAGTATGGGGAGTTGATTAGCGTTATTGGATTGGTGATGTTCCTGCCTGTCGAATTTTATATTTTTGGTTCTTTGGAGGATTAATCCTGAAGGTTATGACCATGCTCAAAAGATGCGCCGTAGTCGTTTTAGTTTGGTGGAAGACAGGAACTCCAAGAAAATCTGACCCAATCAGAAATCTGACCCAATCAGTCTAATTATTTATCGAAAGTGATGTAGTAGAAGGAACCGTTGTGCAAAGGGCAGATCATATATTTGCTTTTGCACGAAATGATTTTGATATCAAATGGAAGACGAATGAAATTTTGCTGCAGTCGTCTGTAGGCAGCGAAGGATCGACTGCAAGCCGCATCAGAACCGCAAATTTCCGACCGAAAAAAACCGATTTTTTTTTCACTTTTTCGATTTTTTCGATATTGATTTTTTTTGCTAGAAAAGGCGACAAACGAAAAACGCACACCCCTGTCTCGGACGAAGGTTCCCCTGAGCTAAATTTCACGGAGAAGCTGCAGGGAAATGTATTGCGAGTGATTTACAAGAATAGTACCACTTTTTTTTGGTCAGTCATTGAGCTGGCTTTGAACTTATGGATGTATACTTAGGTCTATTTGGCAACGGGGAGCTGCGAGCCCATGTGAATCACCCCACGCAGGGGAAAATATGGCTCCGTGTTCCAATGGGATGTAATCAGTCACAAGTTGGAGCGAGGAAGTACCATAAAGTAGAATAAAGTTGGGTGGTTCCATAGTTTTCCACCACTTGAGAATATCGTTTTTTTCTCGAAGAACATCAATAACTTTTGATTAGATGAAAAAAAAATTCTGAGACCTGCGTCTTACAAGGGCATGCAGGATATTTCCGGTGAGCCTTTACAAAGCCGTGGTTTGATAGTTGCTGATATGGGACACGGGTTCTCCAAATTCCCTACATGCCTCAGAGCTTTGCAGGAGATTTCCAAAAGTTTGCACTTTCATAGCTTCGCGTAGTGAGAAGTGGTACACGAATGGTAATTTTTGGGGTGCTCAAAAAATTTGTCTCCGATTGAGCTGAAAACTTTATAGTGGGGGTTATTTTGGGTGCTGATTACGAATCTGAGGCCCATTTGTCAATATTTCAAAAAATATGTCTGATTCGGTCCGGAGCTTCAAAGGGGGAATTCGCTGGCCAAGCTCGACTTTCGACGATTTCGAGAATGCTACAGTGAAATCGTCTTAAAACTTCTTCATAGGGGTTACTTGGGCCGGTTTATCAATTTCCCTCGAATTAAGGTATGTAACGGTGGGTATACGGTAGTTCGGGCAAAGTCTCAGATTTGACTCAAAATTCCTCTGTGGGTGTTATCTAGAACGCTGAACAACCGAGTAACCCTAAGTCTGGCAGGAATAGGCCTCAGATTCGGGTTCAGCGCTCTAAATAACCCCCAGTTGAAAGTTTTGAGCCGAATCGGAAAATGTTTTCTGAACAACCTAAAAATTCCCTAATGGGTACCCTTACCTTTTTGTGAAGCACTGAAAAAGCCATTTTTGGAAACATTACAGCCAATTAGGGAATTTCAAGCGCAGGTACTTTATCTACGGTCACAGAACTACAGCAACGACAACATGGTTTTCCAAATCTTCTCGGGAAGTTCAAAGCAGTCCCTAGTTAGAGTTTCCAGTAGCCCTGAATTTATTGGTCCTGCTCCCCCATCGCGAAAATCAGGGCTTGGTCATCTAAATGCAAAAATAAGAGTGGCTCCATGGTTTTGCACCGCGCTGTATAGCGTGCGTTTCACATTGTAGGACACTGGGATGTTCAGTGAAAATCTCATAATCTACTCCGAAAACGACTTTCAGTTCTTCACGCTTTACTTGTCGAGCGGGAGCCAATTTTTAACTCTCGAAGTTGGCTCTCTGCCCAATCCACTTGACTTCCCGGCTCTCAAGCGACAAGCAGGGAAGAAGCTGTTATATTTCTAACACTCTGAATGTTGGGTTTTGGTATTCGACTCTCGCTTTCTATATAACGGTTGCCTTACACGACGTAGACTAAATAGATAAATAAATAAAGGGGCCCTCCTGGCTCCTGTACAACCTAACTTAGATTATATTTAAGTTCCCAGAAAAAGGTTTTAAACACAACTAAAGCTAGCCCCAGGGCTCACTTTGGAGAGGAAATCCAGGCACGCAAAATCGAGCTCCAAAAACGCCTGCTCCCAGAATCCATTCACGACTAAATATTTCCGCTAGTTTTCAACATCAGACCCCATCTTCGAGCTGGAGTAGTTTTTTTTTACCCTCTTTCGAAAAATCGCCTCACTTAGGGTTTATCTGATCTTTTTTTTATGTCGGAGCTCGGTCACATAATTATTTCAGGTAAGCCCAAGGTGAGTTGATTTTTTGATGGAGGGTTAAAAAATCTACTGCAGCTCGAAGATGGGGGTCTAATGTTGAAAACTAGCCGAAACATTTCTGGGAGCAGCCATTTTTTGAGCTTGATTTCGCGTGTCTGAATTTCCTCTCCAAAGTGAGCACTGAGGATGACTCAGATTGTAATCAAAACCGTTTTTACTTAATCATATTGTAAGCAGAGCCCGTTAGGTTGTCTATAAGAGCCAGGAGGGCCCCTTGAAATGGACAGTTCGTCAAGGTATCGCCAAAAATTACGCTTCGCAGCCCGTTCGCAACTAGGGATATTCTTTGTTTTTCAGATTTTTCCCGACCGCATTTTGGAATGCGGACAAGTTTCTCTACAACATAACATTTTCGCAGATCCGCAGTTGAACGCATCGTCGGGATATGGACGCCTTAAAATCCTGTTTCGTTGCACACAAATCACACGAAAATCCTACGTCCGGACCAGGTCGAAAGATTCCCAACCACCAAAAGTTGTTCTAAAATACTCCATTTGGTCCAAAACCCAACCTACTATATTACATACCTACTACACTTATGTATGTCAAGTCGAGTCATCGAGTTTCGGTACCAACTGAAACAGTCGACATCGAGTCATTCGACAGATCGGTCATTAGAAATTTCGAAAAACCGAGTTATTCGAAAACTCCCTTATTTGAAAATTTGGAATTTTGGGTAAGTCGAAGACTCGATTATTCGATGGACCCTAATACTCGAACAAACTCGATAGTCGGCTTTTTCCAGTCGAAGAAATTCACCGCCACCTAACTTACGTCATATACATAGTGAACCGGAACTGAGCCACCAGTTCCCGAAGACGTTACTGTGGACCACGATGGAGGAGTCTCCACCATTAGTTTTGAAGATCTCGAAATAGATGGCGATTTGCCTTGACTTACACTATGTAACACGATTTTTGTTCCTGGCTTCTAAGTGTTATATTTCAATAGCTTATATCCAAAGTATGTGAAAAAATGACTTCTTTGAAAACAAACTTCGCTTGCACTACAACAGCACGAAGAAACCCGTTTTTTGTGAACATAGAGAGATTTTTATTCATTTTCGGCATTATGAACAGGTAAAAACAAAAAAATGCACAATGAATAGACAAACACAGTCGGAAAGCACTCAACAAGGTTCATAAATGGTAGATTTTCTAGATTTACGATTGTACTGTGAATCACTCTCTCGAAGTTGCCCCCAAATGTAGTCCATCATCATGTTTTTGTTATACTGTCCTTAGTAATGACTCTGTTCGAGGCTAAGGTCAGGGCTGGTATATTCGTCGGACCACAGATCAAGGGGATCGTAAAATGTGAGGATTTCGCCAAGCTGTTGAACAGGACGGAGAGAACGGCTTGGAGCAATTTCGTTGCAGTCGTTCATGGCTTCCTAGGTGATCACAAAGCTGAGAGCTGTGTGGAGTTGGTGCACTATCATAAAGACTTACGCCAAAATGGGATGCAGAATGTCTCTGAAAGTCCATATAATTGATTCGCATCTTGACAAATTCAACGAGCAAGGCGAGCCCTTTCGTCACGACATATTGAACTTTGAACGTCGTTACCAGGGGCAGTATAACGAAATTATGAGGGGGGGGGGACTACATTTGGGTGCAACTTCGAAAAAGTGATTCACATTACAACCGTAAATCTAAATAAACTACACATTTCTGAGCCTTTTTGAGTGGTTTCCTACTGTGTTTGTCTATTCCTTGTGCATTTTTTGTTTTTACATAAACACGCAATTTTCTAAATTTCATTGTCCTAGTCACAAAAGCGAAGTTTTCCTGGGATAAGAGCGATTTCCTGTCTGTTCTAAACCTAACGGGTTAGGAGAACACAATTTGCACCCAGGAACAGAAAAAAAGTGAAAATTTGTTACATAGTGTTATAAATGTTAAACTCACACCCAATAATGTGCACGGTTCTAATCTCGAAAGAATTTCGATTGCTCATTTATTCTATGACCTCGTTGAGTTGTATTTCTCTCCAACAGTGAAATTGTTAGGTTTTTAGAAGTTTCTGGAACTTGGTCTATGGAATTTACTTAACGACATAAAAAAAATAATGTTGGTTCCATCCGTCAAACTACGTCGAGATGGCTATTCACATTGCCCGATATACTTTCAATTAAAGACTAGAACTAAAAGTGATTCGGAAAATAATTGTTGAATTTCGGAAAAATTGTGTTAGCCGAAAACTTAACCATTGGATTATTTGAAAAATCGAGTCAATTCGACTACTCGATTATTCGAAATTTTGAAAAATCGAGTCAGTCGAAAACGCTGTCATTCGAAGTTTTGAAAATTTTTAGCTTCCTTAAGTTAGATAGATACTCCAAAGTTTGTCGAACTCTTGCTCGATCCTCATTCATTTCCCTCTCTTCCGCAATGACTCATTGCAGTGTTGGTGTCCAAGAGATTAATCCTTGCTGAGATCCGTATCAAGCCTCACATTTTTCTTAGAAGAAAAACGGTCAGTATTAGTGAGCATGAAAAGTGTGGGTATCGAACGAATGGCATCCAAACACAGAGAGATAAGACGAGAATTCGATTTTCGCGATAAGATTCACCCCCTTCCCCCCACATCCTCCACACAATCTGCGACTGCACGTGGGCCTGCCAGTGTCATATAAAAACGATTGAAGAACACAATCAATACGTATATTTCTCTCGGTCTAATCACACACAGTTTCGTCATGATGGCATAGTCGAAATTTCCCAGCAGCTGCGACCGGTGACGAGGTTTAGATAACATTCCTGCGTCAGTCTGATCGTACTTTGATGAACGCATATCGATTGCTTGTCTATGCAACCTCTTTATAAACCTCCACCCCCGAACATAATAGGGCTCAATGCTCGCCTGGGCAATCATACGAACAGGACAAGTGCACATGTGGACGTGATAATGCACAGAGGTGATCAAAGGAAGGGTTCTCGATAAAAACGGTTGTTGTGCTATACTCATGAGAAGTTAGATTTGGCCATCAAAAAAGTGAAAATAAGTGAAAAGTTGGGGAAGAAACGCCCAAAAACAAGTCATTGTCTGGTGTCCGCCCGCCTCTAGTTATCGAGATTTCTAGAAATTCCTGTTTGGCTATCTTTTATTTTGCTTCTAAAGTAATTACTGAGCACTTCTATAGACTACTGACTTTTTTTAAGAGCAAAATAAAAGAGGGATCAACAAACATTCATGAAAATCTCGTTAATTGGAGGGGGCGTGCGGGCACCTGCAATTAACCGTTCTACCTCGTTTATGTGCGTTTTTCCCGCAAATTTTTCTTTTGTTCATTTATTTTCACTTCTGTGATGACCAAATCCACATTCTCATGAGGAGAGCTCAAAACTCTGCCCTTAAGAATAGATGCCGAGAAGTCATCTTAATGGGATCTCATTGAGCCATAAACGATATACAACGGGGCAATAAAGATCTGAAGGATAAAGTTACATCAGGCCGTACCGGCGATTCACACGCAATCAATCACACAAACTCTATACAGGCTCCTAACTTATGTATGTACATTCGAACGGTGTTTATCCCGTTGGGAATTATGTAGCCGATGAGAATGTGTTTTACGTTCAATACGTACATGATAAGCAAAGCTCTATTCTCTCAAAATTCAATACACGAAGACTCAAAGATTCCACCGGATTTCACCGGATCGGTGTTCACTGTTTCCTAATTGGAAGTGGCCCCCGTGTTTTCTCTTTTTTTCCTTTCAGTTCGCAGCGGAAGTCTACCTCCACTCGACATCTAATAAAGATAAAAACGCAGTCTCTGGAAAAACGCAATCTCTGGCGGGATCCGCTGCACATTCGACTTCATAATTGTGGAGGTTTGAATCCGACTTACAAGTTAGTTAGTTAGTTTGCTGTTATCTTCCCGGTTCAATCTGGTCACAATTCACCGACCGCAGAAGGATGAACGGTTTGGCTGACCTTGAGTGAGGAACGATCCCGACCATGTGCAGCAAAAGCAGCACATTTTTCCACTCAAAAGAGCAAATCTCCATCGCTTCTTTCCGTTCTCACCAAAGCGTCGCAGTTTCCGAGTTCCGACCCGGAATTCGAAGATGATCTTCAGTGCTGAATATCTTTGAATGTGTCGAATAGTTTTCTGGCAGCGCGCAGAAGCTTCCAAGAACGATGCAACGTTCTACTTCTTAAACGGCTAGGCCATACCATTCGCGAAAATTCTTGATGGAGCGCGTTTTTTTTGAGTTTGTGACTTCGATCATTTCTGCTTTATCGTACAAGTTTTAGCTGCGAAACTCCGTTGCTATTTGATACCTTCTTTGTCATTTATTGATCAATAAAACAGAAATCAACTTACCCGTCTCCGACGGCCTTAATAGCACCCTCATGAGGATTGTCAAAAAAAAAAGGAGTTTCGGTAGTGTTTACGATAATAACGGTCTTTGAGTTTTTTTTCCGGAAATCGAGCTCCCAGGTCCATTGCAACAATAGTGTTGAAAGAAGGCTAAGAGCGAACTATCAGTAGCCCTATACAGCACCAAAACATGGATGAGCTAGGCCCGCCCCGCCCACTTCATTGGTTACCAGTGATAAGATGAGTGGGTCGGGCACAGCGCATCCAAGGTCTAGGGCCGTATTGATTTTTAATCGTTTTTCCAACACTATTTCCGCAATGGACCCCGGAACTCTCGATTTCGGGTAAAACTAGACGACCGCTTTTATTAAGAACGTGACCTTCAAATTTTCCATGAAGTTGCACCCTGAAACTCGGAAACCACTAGGATTGTCCCGTAGCACTGCGGAAAACTTCAGGTACAACAATATTAATTTACTTTCTATTGCGTTCGAATACAAACCTATTTATTACACAAGTGACTATCATGGTATGGATGGTTCACGAAAAAGTAAATTATGCCTAGTGACAGTCTCCTACTACAACAACTCGGACTCTCGAGAGTCAATAAGGCAGCACAAGGGGCTTACAATAGCAGTTACTCGTCGAGGTGTAAGCCCCGTCAGCACTCTCTCGCGAGATGAGTGATGTGAATTTTTATTTTTTTTGAAGAGGATACATGTACGAAAATCGTGAAGCGATTCTCACAGCTTCACTTCCTACCCAGCACATTCGAATTTGACGTGTGTTCTGCATATTCTCTTGCTGACGGCTGTGAAGATAATCGACTTTAGGCCTGGTATTTCTTTCGTTTCGCACTGATTCTCTGCAAGCTTCTCCATCTGCGACAAAGCACTCGAGGCGATTTCAATCGATATGGAAAATAGACAGTGCGTCGGCTTAGACATCGCGGCAAGTATCCTCTTTTTCGGGGCAAACACAGTTTGATCCTTCGCGTGCTTGTGCGGAGCGAGTGAATAGCAAGAAAGTGTGGGCAAAAAGAAGACGCTGCATACGCGCGCACGCACGCCCGCGATTGAAGGCAGTAAATTTCACACCGTAATAGAGGATACATACACAGACTCCTCAAAACGGGCGGTTGTGTAACAAAACCATTGCTGCGACATGGCCGAAAATGGATTGATTGCGGTAATGTATACACCTTGTTCGTGGTTAGAAGAAACACTAAAAAAGGGTAAAAAATTGAAAATGGCAGCCGAGGCAACGAATAGAGGGCGAGGACAGCACAATGGCAGCACGTGTTCCTCGAGCACCAGGTCATCCCCTTGTACTGCTCTCGCTATCATCGCCGATGTGAAAGCCTATTCTACTGCCTCACAACCATAACATCAGTCAAAGTTCTTGAATGGAGTTTCTCTCGAAAAAGAGGGAGCTGGGTTAACTCATAGTAAAATCATCAGGGTTGCGAAACCGACTCGTCGGACTTCCTTCCAAGCACTAAAGTTTTGGACGATGGGCCTACACCTACACGGTTTGGGTATATATTATGACGCTACTACTCTGATCAAAAAAGGGCAACCTCTGGGAAAGGCATGCTAGAGCTGACTAATCCATTCGCGACCGCATGCAATATTGTGGTGCGCGCGAAGCGCGCACCTGATTTGGAAAAGGATTGCTTCTGCGCACACCCCTCATTCCAGAATCTTGGTTCGGGAGAAATCTTGAAACAAGGGACTTTCACAAAAGATAGAGCAGTAAGGGTTCTCAACATTACCCAAATTTCAGAAAAATTCCCGCAGTGGGTCTCGAGATATCAAAAAAATTGCGAATTTTAAAATGTGTGTGTGTCTGAAGGAATTTAGTGATAAGAAGTTTGGTCGGTCTTTCAATAGAAATGGAGTGATAACGTGATAAGACTCAATAGAGCTCGAGAGACGTTGTGCCTCAGGTCCATCAGGGACCATATGCTCCGTGTGCGGAACACAAATTGAAACGCGCCAAGCGCTGTATAAAGTGGGCGGTTCCCACTTGGAGTGCGTTGAGCGCAGGGAAGAATGGAAGGGATTTGAAAGGGAGTGCACAGGGCGTCGGGAAGAGTGGTCCGGACCCAACTGGGAGTGCGTAGGGCGCCGAAAGAGGTGGCAGAAATCCAACTAGGAGTCCACAGAGCGCCGAGAACTGTGGACAGGACACAAGTGGGAGTGCAGAGCGCGCCGGGAAAAGTGGTTAGGGCCCAACTGGGAGTGCGTAGGGGGCCGGAAAAAAAATGGTCGGGACCCAAGTAGGAGTGCACCACGCGCCGGTAAAAGTGGGAGGGACCCAACTGGGAGTGCGTAGGGCGCCGAAAGAGGTGGCAGAAATCCAACTAGGAGTCCACAGAGCGCCGAGAACTGTGGACAGGACACAAGTGGGAGTGCAGAGCGCGCCGGGAAAAGTGGTTAGGGCACAACTGGGAGTGCGTAGGGGGCCGGAAAAAAATGGTCGGGACCCAAGTAGGAGTGCACCACGCGCCGGTAAAAGTGGGAGGGACCCAACTGGGAGTCCACAGAGCGCAGGGAACTGTGGACGGGACCCAACTGGGAGAACGCAGGGCGCCGGGGAAAGTAACGTGTGTTCTACAATGCCGAGCAGGTGGATGGGCAGAAAGGCCATGAACGTCCTGTTTTCGGGTCTATCCTAGACGGGGGAGGGGGGGGGCACCCAAGACTTATTGATAGAAATGAAGAAAATCTCTGATAAAAAATGCCTGATAGTGCTATCAATCATCGTTTTTATAAAAGCTCTACAGAAATACTTCCTTAATACCCTTTCACACTTGAACGACCGACGTCGGACGACTCGCTATCGAATATGTGCCATCTGTCTACCCTAACCTATCTCAGATAGAGACATCACACTTCCCGCGGTACCACTAGCCGACGTCCCGTAACCCCTCCCGCGGAAGGCCAATAGATCGGTCGCGGGAAATCGGCGGCGCCGTTTCGTTTACTGCCCGTACACGTTGAATAAGCACTCTGCGGCCCTTCTGCCATCGCGTTACTGCTAATTTGATGATTGACAGAAGACGATCCAAAAGAAGTACGCGGCACACTTTAAAATCACCCGTTAGATAAAGATCTGTTGGAACAAAATCTCAAAAATCCCCTTCTGGGCTCTTCATCTTGAACTGCCTCTGACAAGTAAGGGGTAAGCTTACACACGGTTGTTACTACACTCACTTGCGCTTGCAGTCTTTTCATCCGCAGATGCCATCAACAGACAATGGCCCACCTGTCCAGAGCCAGCGTCGCATACAGCGCGGGTTTTGGAAAAAGTCTCAACACAGCGTTCTCTGCTCAGCAATCGTTCATTGGCTCCACTCTAGTACGTGGTGCAATGATGATCCCAATGTGGGAATCGATGAGTGAGTGTTCGATAACCCCCAGGAATAGCCGACTGCCCGCCGACACTCCGCGGGAAGACTGGAAAACCTGTCTCTCCGTGGGAAGTGGGGCGCTGTGCCACGCCCACAAAATTGGGGCCGCGCGAAGTCGACTAGCCCGACTTGACCGGCGGGTGGTGGGCTGTTTTTATCTGAGTATCCATCTTATCTATCCTGACTTATCAGAATCGATAACGAGTCGTCCGACCTCAGCCGGCAAACTTTGAAAGGGGCTTTACCGATCAGTGGTTCATTTAATTTGCCTTGAATCGTGGGTGGCCCCCCTCTCCGTCTAGGATAGTGCCCTGTTTTCTTCTTCCTATCTTTTAAAGGCAGTGTTCACGATGAAAAAAGTTTTCGAAATTCCACTAGGATTGGGTAGTGGAGGGACACTCTGTAACGTTAACGTCGAAAGAACGCATGAAAACGAGCCAGGAAGAGCCCCAAAAGAGCCCGAAGTTGCAACTTTGAGCGCATTGAAAACCCCAAAAGCGCATCACACGCCCACCGACGTGAACAAATGAATGCTCGAGATCGTGAGATGAGCGATGATTTTCAATCATTAGCCCCGTTCTTCCCTTCATTCTCAGCTTCTCTCTTTACTCAGGTCAGCTCGCATAGATCGGCTGCAAAAGACGGAAGTTACAAGCCTCGGACAACTCGTCCACCATGTTTCCATAGCTCAATCTTTGAGGGACCATACCTGCGTTCACAGAAGGTCTTGTATGATTTCAGAGACACCATTGGAATCGGCATGGGGCCGTTTTCAAGATAGGCGGAAAAACAGAAAAACGATTTTCATCGTGAACACTGCCTTTAAAGGCAGTGGTCACGATGAAAAACGTTATCGAAAAAACTACAAAAATCAGCTTAGATCAAAAACAGCTGAAAAACTATGAAGGTAGCGCGGTGAAAAACGGTCTACAAATAGAGTTTCTAGGGCCCAAAGAAGCTAGTTCGTGCACACGTGCACAGCGATGACGAAACAGATCGCAGTCTCATGCCGAGCAGTCAAAAATCATCGACATTCAGAGGACGAAATAAATGCAAATTTAACGAATAAAAACAGTTGAATAATGAAAGCATCACTTCAGTCAATGTTTTTGACTAGATGTGTACATAAATTCGAAGGTTCATTGATTGACATTCAATTTCAAGCTAGCTGATGTTCTTGATATAAGAGGTCATCGATGCCGATGATGTGGAGAGGGCTCGTCCACCATCAAAAGACAAGAAAGTTCAGGTTTCAAATTCGGCCCAAACCAGTGGTTTTTTCGCGATTTTTTCTTATAGGTCCCACTACTTGAGACCCAGGAAAGGATTTGGAGAGAAAAAGATGACAAGCATATTTGATCGCGACCACTGCCTTTAAGGAAACCTTCGTTAAAATGAAATGAAATTATCTAACTGTTTTGCTCCGCTACGAGAGGTCCATGATTTGGCATAACAACATTTATGAGAAACTCGTTAAAAGAAGTGAAATACTTGGTGAATTTGATTTGTCATGGGATTTAGCTCAGAAGAAACACTAAAAGCTCGATGAAATGATGTACCGTAGATTCGGAGGTGCCCTTTCTTACCAAAAATTGAAAATTGGGGTTGGTTTTGACAGGCCAAATCACGCGCGTCTTACTGAGCCTACGCAAACATATATTCGTCGAAAAAATGAAAATTATGGTGGGAGCCACGACATAACTTTTTAAGGAGCTCAGACTAGCAAACTTCGACAGTGAGCAATCAATAGTTTTCAGAGAGCGCGTGATTTGGCCTTTCAAAACGACACTCAATTTTCAATTTTTGGTAAGAAAGCGCACACCCGAATCTACGGTACATCATTTCATCGAGCTTTTAGTGTTTCTTCTGAGTTAAATCCCATGACAAATCAAATGCACCAAGTATTTCACTCCTTTTAACGAGTTTCTCATAAATATTGTTATGCCAAATCATGAACCTCTCGTAGCGGTGCAAAACAATTAGATAATCACGCCTTTGTATACATTGACCCACCGAAAGGTCATACTGATTGGAATAATATGCCAATAAAAATCCCCACCGCTCGCAATGTTATGTGAGTACAGTACGACTCCTTCTGGAGTTCTGCCTACTTTGTATAGGGTTCTGCACCAGGGGTGTGCGAAAAATTTTTTTCGGTAAATTTTTTACCGAAACTTTTTACCGAATTTTTTTTCGGCAAATACGGTAAAAACGGAAAATTCGGCAAAAATTCTGACTTCGGTTTTTTGGTTCCTACTGTCGTTCTCTGAGCCGAAATCCGGTCCGCAACTGCGGACTACGGCTGTTGCATCATGCGACGCGTGATAATCGTATTGGGAGAAGGGTGAATTGAGACGGGACCAAGTGGTCCCAGCACGATTAACACGTGTCGCATGATGCAATAGTCGTAGTCCGCAAGTGCGGACCGGAATTCGGCCGAGAGAACGACAGTATCCCATACGATAGCACAAATTACCGATAATATTTATGTATCATTTTCAATAGTGCATGAGGATAGTGCAAATAATGAGTGAGTTTTACATATTAAACTGAGCTCAACGGCTGATCCTGATCAGCAGGACCTTGATCTTGAGAAAAAGTAACACTTCAAAGTTTTCTGATGTCAAGGCCTCTCTGTAGTCACTCATAATCAGGCCAGCTAAGGAAAACATCCTTACCACCTCAACTGTGCCAGGAGGCGCGCAAAAGTACTTATTGGTCAGTGAGGGAAGGTGCGGGTACGACGATTCCACAATGGTGTCGTTCCAGAACTGCAGTGTATCCAGTGGCCGTATTCATGAAACTACGGGTGCCTTCCGGGAAGGTTTTCAGAGCCAGTCGATGTATGCGGCAAGCGAACCTTGGACCCTCCCGGGAGGCTCCCATGGTTTCATAAATACGGCCACAGTGCTGTGTCGGGATCTTCGAAAAGATTTTTTCAAGTTACTGAAATATCTGCTTCAGAACTCTGCTGCCTTGGAAATCTGTTGACATTTTTGAAAAAAAAATGCATTTCTCGGAGTAGTATCTCGCTAAGAAAAAGCACGTGACACAAAAGGTGAAGAGATCGTTTGAGCATTCAAAAAGTAGACCAAAGGGTTAAAAAAGATTAACAAAAAGAAGGATGAAGAAAGATATCGCGCCAAATGCATGCCTTAACAGTAACAAACCCGTGAAATTCGAGTAAGAAGTAGGCCGATTAGGCAAAAAAAACACCCAATTTTTTTCGGTAAATTTCGAGAAAAACTCGGTAAATCGGCAAATCAAAATTTACCGAAAAACACCGGTAAATCCGGAAAATCGGTAAATCGGTAAGCGGAAAATGCACACCCCTGTTCTGCACCCTCCTTCTGCAGCACTACCAGCTTTTCACAAGGTTCCATACTCTCATTCTGGAGTATTGCCCAATTTCCGTTCCAATACCGCTCGTAGGATTTGGTCAGAAAGCGAGCGAGGTCGGGTTTTTGCGCCTTCAAGTCAACCTTGAGCGAAACTAGGAAGATATTCATGATCACAAATCTGGCTTACAGCGAAACTTTTTTAGTTCTCAATAAAAATAAAACCACCACAAAGGTTGAACCAATGGGTAGCCCTCGGCACAAGGATCATGAATATCTTCCTAGTTTCGCTCATAGTTGAGCTTGGAGCGAGTTATAGAGAAAAGACGAAAAAGACGCGAAAACCCGACCTCGCTGGTTTTCTGACCAAATCCTACGAGCGGTATTGTATGTCCTGCACACTCTCGCTGGAGCACTGATTACTTGCCATGACGTTGCAGCGAAAGCCGGAGTGGAAATTAGCGGAATGATCTTTTTTCTCATTCCGAAACCCGCTCCTGTTTCGAAAACCAGGTTTCCGTTCATTTTTTGGCTTTTCGCAACCGATTACCGAAATCCGAAAAAACACGCGGGTCCAAAC